>VYZR01043849.1:41122-65003 GCA_013400675.1 Oxylabes madagascariensis
AAAAAAGGTGGAAATGTGGATGCAATTGTCCATTATACTACTTAGAAGGATGAAAATAACAGCCGAACACTGATTACAGGCCACAGGAAATAAGAAGGTGCTGTGAGTTGTTTCTGGGGTCCCTATTAGCTGTCATTAGTCATTGCCCAGGAAACAATTTGTATCCACTGAAGTCCTCATTAAAGAATTCTCACGGATTTCTTCCTCTAAACTAGGCAGGTTCTTCTTTCCTTCAGCAAGTCTCTGTCCGCTAGGCTGAGCACTTACTGCTGCTAGGCATCAGGGGAGCTCTGGCACATATTTTCCTATTTGTTTTCAATTTACAGTAGGTTCAGTGTCTCGGTGTTCAGAGTGCTATGGGGAGTAAATATGCTGAGTGGGAAGCAGTCCCTGCCCAAAGATTGTGCAGCCAGAGAAGAGGCTGCAAGAAGAGATCAAGACCACCAAAGTGAGTGGCAAAACTAGAAATTTGAACTTCTGATTCTAAAGCCAGGACTCCTTATGCATACACATACTTAATGTGACTTCCCTTGAAAGGGAAGTAAGGTCCCTCTCTGCAGCCCTAATTTCATGCCTGAGATGTTTTCATTTTGGGGAAATTCCTTTCCCAGGAAATTTTCTGTAAACAAGAGAAATGTTTTTGTAACTGTACCTATGTTTATCTATTCTTTCTCACAGGAGAGGTTTCTTGACGAATATCTGTTTTAACCAATGTGATTGAAGAGGTTTGCCTTTGTTTCACCAATCAAATTGGTCGGTGTAAAATAGTATAAAAGAGAGTCACATCCCAAAAATAAAGAGTCATTTTTTAGCCTTCTGATCTCAAGAGTCTGTGTCATTTTGGGTGGAAACAGCGATATCTCTCCACTGGTTTGACCTGCTCCTAAGAGCTATGATAGTTGATTTTGCCCCTGGTACAAGCCACCTCCCATACACAGCCATGGCATGTGACTTAGCAGTGCTTGTGTCTTCTGAGACTCATCTAGAGGTCTCCTATGCTTGAAGAAGTGCCTGCTTGAGAAAGAAAAGTTGATGAGGGACATCCTAGAGGATGGAGCCAGGGTCTTCTCAGTGGTGCTGAGCCATAGGACAAGAGGCAATGGGCAGAAAGGGATGCACAGGAATTTCCACTGAAACATGAGGCAGAAATTCTTTCCTGTGCAGGTGAAACATTGCCCAAGAAAGGTTGTGGAATATTCCTCACTGGAGAACCCTGTTGGACACAGTCCTGTGCAATGTGCTCTAGGATGACCCTGCTCAAGCAGGGAGGTTGGACCAGATGACCCACTGTGGTCCCTTCTAACTCGACCCATTCTGTGATTCGCAACATCTCTACTGGCTAATACCAAAATTCAATGATTTTGCCATCTTGTGTCATCTCTCATCAGCCTCCAGTGGTTGTAGCACTTACTTTTTAATGTCAAGTAGAAAGTAAGCTCCATTTTTAATGATTTTTCTGCTTCTATGAGTAAAAGCTAGTGGGACCATAAGCGTACTAGGCTGCCAGAATGTTGTTTGCTCTTTCAGCCAAACAAAAGCAGAGAGAGTCTGCCTAATAAAACAACATATCACGAGCCCTTGTCAGCGATCAGCAAACACTTCTGAAAAGGAAGGATGGCAGAAAAGCACTGGCACTCATAGCTTTGAATTGTAGCAGTGAGATGAACAGAGTGAAAGCTCCTCCCTTTTGTGCTAAAGGAGAGAGGATCCCAAGTCTGCATCTGCTCTGGGGTCTTCCTGACAGTGGTTCCTGTCCCATGCAGGAGTGAAGCCAGAATGCATCCAGAGAAGGTACTTTGGTTCACCAGGCTTCTCATGAGTTATGAATTTCTACCACGAGACAGTTGTCTTCATCGTGTTCCGTCTCAATTGCTCTCTTGTCATGAACCTTGCCCATAAATCAAGTTTTATGATAGGGTCCCCATGTTGTCTCTTATCTCACCACGTCCTTAAGCTCTGTGCTCATTCTTCAGCACAGGGTAGGCATGCCTGGTGCCTTTGCAAGGTTTGGATGGAACACGTCCCCTGGCAACTCTGGGAGGCAGAATTTGGCTCACGCTGCAGAGTCCTCTTGGTGCAGCCTGGACCTTGCAGTAAGCATGATGTGTGAGAGTTGGAGAGGGAGAAAACACCATAGACCTGAGGCTCAGGTTCTCCAGGGCTTTTTTGCTAGCTTTGCAGGTGAAGATGGCCTTTCGTATCATCCTTGTTTCTGCCCCCAGCAGCTCTTTGCAAACCATCTGTGTGCTGGGCCTGGGGTTTGTTTGGAAGAGGAAGCATTGCCGTGGGCTCCTGGAGAAGTTGCCATGCTCTTGTGCTCACATCAGCTGCATCTCTCCTGGTGGTGCCTTTCCCTGTGTCAGGAGCTGATCACATGCAAGCTGCCCTGGAGCACTGAGCTCTTGCAGCCAGGGACTTCAGGTGCTGACCAGCGTGAGTGGAAGAGGGCAGGCAGTGGTTGTGCAATGTTGCCCACTTGCACTTGCACCAGCATTCATGCTGCCCATATGATGCCAAGGGTAGGAGTTTGAGAGCTGTTGTAGACGTTGTCTGAGAGAAAACTGCCTGGAGAATGGCGTATTTGTCACTTGGATGTTGGGTATGACAGGAAAAGCACGTGGTTCTTCCCTTCCTTGTGCTCTCTGCCCTTAGACACCATGGCAGCCTGGGAACAGCCAGGATTTATTTTGGTGTCTCAGCCTGTGTTGTCCTGGTGAAGGGTGAGTTCTATTCAACCTTTCTGTCCCTTCAGGGTTCCTGTGAAGATTTCCTGCTTTCTACCATAAAGGGAGCCAAAAATGCTTAAGGAAATGGCAGTTTCCGAGGCAACCACACTTAACAATTTCATCAATTAATCAGGAGGAAACTAAGGAAGAGAATGGGAAGCAGATGCACAGAGCAGGACAAGGCTATGAATGATTGATGCCATCTAAGAGACAAGGCAGAATTTGCTCCAGGAGAGACCTTAGCCTGGGGTTAAGGCAACTTCCTATGCAAGAGTTCATTACTGCAAAATGATGGCAGGGAGCCAGGAATGGCTTCCTAGGTGAATGTCCAGTCCAGTGTTTAGAAAACAATGAGGTACCCTGCAGAAATACAGGTTGGCTCAGAAAGGCACATGAAGACTCAAAGAGAGATGGAACAAAAGTCATACACTAATTTTCCCTACCACATGTGACAGTTCTGTTGAGCCTAATAAAAATTGGATTTTTGATGTTCCCCAGTCAAAGCTACAGATAGGAGTGATCTCTTCAAGATGTTAATATACTGCTGCATTTGTAGTCATTGTATGTCACTGTCACTGTCTGTTTGCTGTAGTCCAGGCACATGCATCCAACACCCAGGACTGCCCTGAAGCACTGCCTACATGTGCAAGGCAGCTGAGGGACAGGTTGGATTTCTTCTGGGTGTCCATGGTGGCAATAAAGGCTGTAGAGGTCTTAACCAAAGATATCAGTGCTCTTGTTCAAGCCCTGCTGAGAACAGCAATGACAAGGGGAGGAAATCAGGCAATGATTCTCCAGGTTATGGTGAATCTTTGCTCTTCTCTTGCAACTTGATTGGAATGATAATGAAAAGGTCTTAAAGATGAGACAAGGAAGTGAAAAATGTCATGATGAGATAGAAGTTTGCTAGAGTAACTTTGAATCCATTCTTTTTTCTTTGCTTTTAAAACATATTTTATACGTTTTTTTTTCTTCATGGCATTTTTTATATTGTTTCTTCAATTTCCTTCCATATTTAACAATCCAACTTTTTTTTTTCCTAGTAGTAGCAACTAACTGAACCAAATTATGAAAACAGCATTGTTAGCATCCCTTCTATATGCAGCACAGTTTTTCTCTATATGAATTCATGGGACACTGTATCCTTTCCTTAACACTTTCATTTAAGTGAGTGCCAGAACAGACCTTTTGCATAAATCAGCAAGAGAAAACAAACCATCTCTTGCTATAACCATTTGTTCCTTTTATCTCAGTAATAAATCCCCCCTGGGAATAAGGAGTTCATGTAATTTATCACTGGTCCTTGTAATGCACATTGTGGTACTGTATTTCACACACCTGGAGTGCATCTTTTGATTAGAGCAAACATCAGCTTTCTGCTTGTAAAAGCAAATGAAAAGATGCTCTCAGTGGCAAAGTTGAAATGAGTATTAATTGCATTAAATAATCAGTAAGTAAAAACGCAGGATTCCAATCATCAAAGTGTTCATAAGGAGAAAAGCTAATCAGAAATGCTGGAACCAGATTAAATTTATTGTCTTTCCTAGGATGGATTTATTGTCTTTAATGATATCAGCCCTGTGGCTTTTCCTTTTCTGATACATTCAAAAACCCATTAAGTACACATGCCAGCTTGCATTATGGGTACCTGAGATATAAGACAATTCAGCCTTTGATTTCTTTAAGTTAATTAATTTTAGGCCTTTTCTTTGGTGAGGAGTTTCACACAAAACAAACAGGATTAAGCAGCTTTTCCAAAGCAAGGGACACCCTGGGTTCTTCCAGGTGCAATTTTCTGCCAGGTTCAGGGATGAGCAGAGACATGCATCTTTCTGCATGTGTCAGGTTGGGCTGGTGGTCCAGGATGGTTCAACACCGCATGTATGTCAAGTCTGTGTCAGGAAGAGGAATGAAATGTCAGGGCCTCAGCCAGGACAATTTTCCCAAGCAATGACATCCGGCAGCCTCACTCCCCCCAGGTGCTTCCCAGTGGCCCAGAAGGTCTTTTCTCAGGAAGTTTTGTCCAGGTGGCAACTCAAGCTTTCAGTCAGAAAGGGATGGTGTGAGGAGCAAATAAATGGGCTCAGGGATGTTCCTTGGATGTGAGAGGTTGGGAAGTTGCTTGCCTGAGTTATGGGCATGGCCCTTTTTACTATGGGAGCTCAGCACTTGAGTTACTTTCCCTTGCCTCTCCTTATAGTATCATCCACCTGGAAAGCAAGTAAAGAGGGAAGTAAGAAGATCAGAGACACAAAAAAATGGCATCAGGCAGATCTTCAACCATCCTGCTCAGCTGCTGTCCAAACCTTGGGAAAGACATAAACTGGGCAAGGAGTTGGTTCTTCCCCTAGCCAGTGTGTTCCCTTACTTGTGGGTCAGACTTGAGTGATAGCCATTTCCTAGGATGACTGGGGAAGACATTCCATGGGTAAAATGAAAATCCTGAAGGAAGTCTTACACCAGACTGTGAGAGATACCTACAGGGGGTCATCAGTCCTCCCTCCCATGATGTCTTGGGTGACAGCCCTTGCTGTGTGACTCCTAGACACATAGTGAAAAGGTTTTGATTTCTTTCCACCTCCCTCACTCTCTAACATCCTGCTGAGATGCCAAACGCATGACTTTTGTGCTGGTCTGCTGAAATGAGAAATGGCATGGGGTAAGTGAATTTAACATCAGACTGAGTGAAGGAAGGGCAGTTAGTTGTGGTCCAACCCATAAATAGTTTCCAGAAGCCTGACTGCAATCGGACACCGCTTGATTAGTTGGACTGTGCTAATTATAAACCACTGCAGTGGGAGAGTAAGGAGAAGGAGCGATGTGCTCTCTTGGGCACTGAGAGCCTTGTGATGGGCTTAGTTACCATTTAGCAACAAACCTTTGTGTCACAGTCTCAGACCACAGAAGCTGAAAGTCCGTTGTGCACAGGGGAAAACGCTAAGGGTCAGCTGTGGTTAACCTGCAGATAACAGTAACAAAACCAAGC
Source organism: Oxylabes madagascariensis (assembly GCA_013400675.1). Classification (NCBI taxonomy): domain Eukaryota; kingdom Metazoa; phylum Chordata; class Aves; order Passeriformes; family Timaliidae; genus Oxylabes; species Oxylabes madagascariensis. Next base: position 46,835 of record VYZR01043849.1, read on the forward strand.
ATATGTCCATCTGAATAGACTGCAGACTCAATTACATCCGTGATGAGGGCTTGGCTCATGCTCAAATCTAGGATGTCACAAGAAGAAGTGACAAATGCACTGCAGAAAGTTGATGTGCTTTGTTTTGCTGTGTGCTGCTTACGTGATGACAAGGTTCTCAGAGGAAGCTCTTGTAATCACAGCATCAGTTTGAAGCCCCTCCTGGCCAGCAATGGACAAACTTGGATTAACCCTGGCATAACCAAGGTCAGAAACAAATCAGAAGAATGCACTTGTTTGCAGATGTACCCACCACCAGTATGACCAGGAATACTGCTCCAAAATTGCTGAACTAAATAAACTTCAGGAAACTCTCTAATTTCATGAGAAAAGTGATCTGTCCGTATTTCAAGTTGTTTGGGTTTTTGTTGTTGTTGTTGTTGTTGTTACTCAGCAGCACCTTAAAAATATTGATCCATTTGTTGTGATCAGACACTAAATGGCTTTTTTAATTAAAGAACAGTGGCACTAGACAGGCACTCTTTATAAATCAGAGGACCTGGTCTTTGAGATATGTTAGATGCCGCTCACTTCTGAAAAATAAGGAAAAACAAGCATGAGAGAGCAATTACAGTGTCTGCACATTGCCTGCATGGATGTGGACTGCCAGCTGGGAAAGCCTTTGGCTGTGGCTCTGCCACAGAGTAATGAACTGGGCAGCAGTTTGGTTTCTTTCCCCAAAAGAGCTACACTGGTCTGATTGCAGAAAGGGGCACAGGTACTTCCTTGATATTTCCATTTAAAAGATGGGGTTGATCTTTAGGAATACATTATTCACTCAAGCAGCGATGTCCTTGGTGCCTGCCTGGCCCAGGCTTGATGTACTTGTAAAATTGCAGCTCGGATGAGTTGCCTGTTTCCCAGAGCAAGGTGATGCAAAATGATGGATTAAAAAATTCTGACATCTTCAGGACTCTTTCTGCTTTGAAGCAGAATGTGATATTTGGTAGAAGAAAGTCAGCTCAAGGCCATGCTTTCCTAGCTCTAGCTAGGGGTTGCATTGATCAAAGCTATCATTTTTTTTTTTTTTTTTTGAGTCAAAACCTCNGTCAAAACCTCCTGCTGTAAAATATCAAGCATAGAGAATGTCTGAGAGCAGGTAAGTCTGCTCAGCTCAGACCACATATGTCTTAGTGTTTTGGAGGATGCAAAGAGCATCTTGATTCTGAATGTTTTAGGCAGAGCAATTCCGGATTGGAAGGGGCTGAAGGAACTATAGATGGTCATGGACACAAAACTAGTCTCAGTACTGCTGTAACTAATTCAAAGGAGAATTTTTCTCTTGGCTTCTGCTGAAGGGAAGCAATGGCTGGGGCAGATATTTCCTCAGTCATGGTCTCCAGTTTGCAGAAAAAAGACATTTAAATAGATTAGATGAGTATCCAGGAACCAGAGGACTCCTCATCTCCTTCACCCATAGACTGACCTCTGCTGACCTTTTACAACCAGTCAGAGGAACTAACACTGCTGCGGACTGTGTTTCAGATGGTGAGGAAAGCAAGGGAAACCAACTGTGTTCCTGTAAGAGGTGAGGATGTAGTTGCATCTTGTGGGGACCTGCTTTCCTTGCTGCAGGTGAGCCTGCCCTAGATGGGAGAACTGAGTACCAGCTGATCTGTTGAGCAGGCTGGGAAGAGATCCCACTGCTCCTGGTGATGTGGAATAGGACCACTCTCTGGGATTGTCCATCTCTATCTTTGGTCATACTTTGCCTTATTTTATCCAATCATCTAACATACACTCATAAACTCAGAGGGTTCATGTGATACTATTCTCTAAGCTATATTGCTGGACAAAAGGGAAAATGCACAGAACATGAGAAAAACAGGAAGGAAGAATATTAGGTACTGTTAATGGAGGTCTGCTCTTTCCTTCTAGGAGATTGTGTCTGCTTATCTTTTTGCAGATTTTCTTCTCTTTCCCAAGGAAAAGCCTCCCATTCAGCTGTGCTTTCAGAAAGTAGAGCAGTGGAAGGATGTTGTTTGAAGACAAGATGCTTGTTAGCAGGGCCATTGGTGCTAACAAGAGTCAGACCAGCTTAGGAAAGTTAAATACAAGTGCTCAATACTCGATTTTCCTAATTGTGAGCTTAGTTGTGAGCCATCCACATGTCTGTCTTGGCTCTGACTGTCCCAGCTTGCAGCACTGCCTGGCTGTGGTTCAGGTGAAACAACAGTCAGGGAGTACTCCCTGGGGGGACAGACAGGGAAAAGAGTTTAGTTGTATGGATGTAAATAGTGCTGTGCTGCTCCAGGCCAGAGAGGGAACCTAGGCCCATGTTATTTCCCAGTCCAGATAAAGGTACTCAGATTTCATGGTCGAGACCTATTGAAGCAGTGATGCCTTTGAGTCACACTATAGAGTCAGCAGAGCATCACCTCCGCTGCTGGGGAGATAAGCAGCAGCATTTCCAGCACGCTGCAGTCTCAAAGGAGGGAACTTTGGCAGCTGAGACATGGAGACCAGCAAGTGCTGGTGCAGGGTCCCATGTGCCATCCTCTGGAGGCCCACCTTGGTATTTGAGTCAGAATGACTCTTCTTTCCCTTTCTGAGTCACTGCCACAGTCTATTTCTGGCTTGTGCTTTAGGAAGAGTGGGTGGATGAGAATGAGATAAAGAGGTCAAAGCTGGTACCAAGGGGTACATACCAAAATATTCGTCATAACTAGATTAGTCCTATTGGGCTATACATTGGCACTCTGTTGTATATACTTCTGGGAAGTGGATTGAAGCAGAAGTCCAGCACTGCTTGGGTTCACTGAGCCCAAAGTATTGGAATGGGGTTGAGATTGCCTCCAGTAGTGGAGATTTTGCAGGTGCCCTTGTTCCCTGCCTGTGAAAAGTATGTCCCTGACAGTCCCAGAGCCCAGCCTTAGCTAGGAGAAGACCTGAGGGAACCCAAGTTAATCCTTTACTCTCTGGCCAGAAGATGATTCTGGAAAGAAGGGACTCACTACTGTTCGGTACTGCTGGAGGGAACGGCATCTGTACCTTGGAACAGCACAGGCACAGGTTTTAGTTCAAATACCTCATCTCTTGAAGGGGTTCAATTCTTCCCCCCTGGATATTAGGTGGGGAGGAAGATTCCCCATCTGGAAGGACCTGGCTCTGCCCATGGACTTCACAAGATTGAGTTTGAAGGAGGTGGCTGAAAGCAGGTGGGAAGACTCCCCATCACCCTGAAGAATGAAGTGGCAGTCCATTTGCACTGAGGGTTTTGGAAAAGAGGAGGACAGGTTTCTGGGATCCAGCCTCTTGGGGAGCAGGCTACAGACCATATAAGAAGTGTTACTGACAGTGCTTGAACTTGAGCTGATGGCTGCTGTACCGTGGCTGAGCACAGACTGCATTAAAAATGACATTGAGAATAACCTCCAGGCAGTGAAAGATCTTTGTCCACTCAGTTCTCTGAAATATTGCTTCTGATAAAGATAGACCTTAATGTGGGGGCCAACACAGCCTTCAAAGTGGTGGTCACTGGGGCTTCCACTCTGCTCCTTTGGGAGGAGCAGAGAGGAAGTGAGAGACATCAAAACCATCTATCATTTTAAAATTAAGTGATGTCTCCTCAGTCCACAGGGGAGCTTGGAAAGTAATTTACCACCAGTAAAAAGAACAGAAACCAGCCCTGAGAGAGGCAAACCTCTGAATGGGCTCTGCTAATGCTCTCCAGCTGTTTATGCCATGGCCTTAGTGTTCGGTGTCAGCAGAGTCCTCTCAGGGTGTCACTGCCCTGTATTCACTCCAAAACAACCATTTTATCTCTGAATATTCATTAACACAAGCCAGATGAAGAAGCTGCATAAGCAGCCCCCTCAAGAAAGAGAACTGAAAATGGTTGTTAATTAGTCTACAACAGTAATGAAAGAAAGTGGCTGAATGGTCTGAAAGACAGAGAAGGCAGAGCTGGAAAATGTCAGGCAAGGCACAAGGTGAGATCATTGATATGTCATGGCTAAATTGAAGTCAAAACACCCCCTAACATGCACAGGGTAAGGTCCTGCAAAATACACCCTTCATTTATTGATCTATCAGAAATTATTATTTCTAATAGCTATTTAGCTTGGCTTTGCTGCCTGCACGTGATGAATGTTCCTGTGTGGGAGTGCACTGGAACACAGGGAAGCAGATGCTTGCTGGGGGGGTAGCTTTCAGTCAGTGGCTGTGACCACTGTTCCTGGGCTTCCCATCAGGGCTCCACACCTCAGCAGGCTTCACTGTGCCCCTGCTGCTCTGTCCTGAAGCTGGCTCTGGGAACAGCATGAGCCTTCCTGTCAAGAAACAAAAGGACAAGGGGGTCTGAGAGTCTCAAGATGGATTCCCTATCACATTAAGGGAATACACTGGGCTCTCACAGGATCAGTCAGGCATTGGTTTTATTGGAATAAGAATTGATGTTAGGAAGAAGGAAAAACATTTATGTTCCGTGTCAAAAGTGTGCAGTAGAAACACAGCATGCCAAGGCGAGAGCCCTGTCCCCAGTGCAACATACATCTCCTCTTAATTAAATCTCCTGCAGCCAGAAAGCTCCATTCAGTCCCAGCAGTGAGCTGCCGATGATGTATGAGATAAGCCTTTCCAACCCACCCACTCTACATGTCTCTTCTTGCTCTGTGCTGGTGGGCTGCTCAGGATAATAGCAAAGCCAGATGCAGGGAGAAAGTCCCTCCACTGGTAAATAAATTATTTACATTTTTTTTTTTTTTAGATCTGCTCCCTACCTGCCCTCTTGGAAATATTGGGCATGAAGAATTTTAAACAATTAGAAGGTTTGGGAATGACTCCTACTGCATCTGTACGGCTGTATCATCCACAGCCTGTGGGAGAACTGGTTCCAAAAAAGGAGAGCCAGCTTATGTGCTGTGGGTCCATAAGGGGTCTCTGAGCCAGCCAGTTACCCTCCCTGGAGCTTCCTATCAGTCAGAGAGGCCAAGGTCTTCACCTGCCTGTTACCTTTCCTTTTAGAGTACCCAGTGCATACCAACTCATATGCAAGGCCAAGAAAATCTGACCTGACTTTTTGAAGCACCATTGTGTTTTAGAAGTCATCCCTTCCACTTGATGATGAGCAGTGTTGTTCTGAGGTGCACAGAGCATCGTGTCTCCTGGAAGAGAAGTCAGGAAACAGCTGAAACCTCTTTTTCACAGTACTGCAACCAAGAAAGTAAATTTCTCTTTTTCAGGGGTCAAGTCATATACAGCAATGGCTCTGGTTCTTCACTGTCTTTTCAGGCTGCTTGTGCAATTTCTCCTGCCTCAGTCACACACAGAGCCTTTCTAATAAGCCCTGTGAAGCCCTCTGTGACATGCTGGTCACGCATTTCAGGGAGTTCACGGAGATCCAGGTTTCGCATGAGGGCTCAAGCCTGTCGTTCAGTGTGCACCATGTTGTCTCTGGTCCTCGTGTTCTTGCTGGAACATACCTAGATGAAGTCCAGGAACACCTTCTAGTGTTAGATCATCTCCCTGCAATAATAGTAAGGATAATTATTCTTTTTATCATCCCCATTTGCTGCCATTCTTGGGATCAAAGCTCCTATAAGCATCTGAAAGCTGTATGACCCTGACTTTCAGCCTGTGTGGGCAGATGCATTTGCAGGGTGGTTTCAGCAGCTCTAGGCTAAAGATCTTTTGCTTGCCAAAGTCTGCGGGTGAGTCTTTGCTGATTTTCATTCATCTTCTTTACTCTGTTCCTAATGGAAGTCTGCTTCTCACAGGGTGTAAACAGCATGCCAGATGTTTCTGCAAAGTTAAGGCAATTAATTGAACCAACCATTCCCGCTGCCCAAGCAATTTAAGGCAGTTCTTTGCTTTTGCTATTATTTCCTTGATCAAGAAAAATGATTGTTGTTCTCCAAGGGAATGAAGAAAGAGACTCAGGGAAAGGTTTCGGGAAAGAACATTAAAAAAAAAAAAAAGGTTTAAAAAGGTAGCCTTGTCCTCCTTGTTTGGATGACTCCACTGGAATTTAACTCTTTCCTTCCAGTGAGGATTTTTTCCCATTTATGGTAGCATTAAAATCTGATTTGTTCAACTTTTTGAGTGGCAGAAGGAAGGCAGTGTAGTGCACCTACATCTCTCTGCTGTAAGATCTCAAATCTAAATTTTATGAGATTTGTTGCAATGAGGCATTACTGGTTTTGTGCTTGCTTCTTTTAAGCAGGTGCTGAAATAGGACAAAACACCATTTCTGAAGGTTATGATAGGACTGTAAAGACTGTAAAGACCTGCAGAGAATGAATCATCCTCACAGCTTATACATCCATCCTGGGATGAGATGAAGCCCATCTGGAAATAGCTACATCAGCTCCCTGAGTTTGGATGCATGCATGTCAGATGATCCATCAGACACGATGGAAAAGTTCATAAGCAAATCTAATGTTACTGACTTACAGCTGTCACACTGGCATAGCAATCTAGGTTTTGACTTTTCTGTTTTTGAAAAATCCATCAGCTGTAAATGTTGGCTCCACTGATGGGGGAAAAGATGAACAGGGCTCTCAGCCCTGGAGAGATCTGCCAGCCCTGAGAAACTTAATCTCAATGCACAAAAAACCCACCACCTCTTCATGGAGGAAAGGTATTACCTGGTGAACTGAAAGCTGAAGCAGTGTTAGAACCAGGTTTGTGATCTTGAGGTTTTTTTAAAGTTCATCCTTCTTTTTATGAGAAAGCCACTAAAATAATTGTTATATTGTGTGAAATTGCTTGTGTATCTTCAAACTACAGATGAGGTGAAATCGAAGTCTCACTTCTGCCAGCACTCACCTTGTGTGTCACTACAAAAGATCTCTCAGCTCCTCACAGGCTCCTGGTGCCAGGAGTTTGGCTCATAATGCCCAGCCTGACTCTAATGGTCCTGATTCTCCCAATTACAGGTGGGTCAAGATGTGACAAGCCCATTTTCTGCACCGTGTGAAACACAGCTAAGTCTAGGACAAATCCTGAACAAAAATATAATCTGATGCTAAACTGAAGACAACCACGTGAGGGAGGACAACCAGATATCTGGCTGGCTTGTCTGGTGGCTCGGACTTGGGCTGCCATCCCCATCCATCATTAATTGCCACGCTGAAGAGCCCCAGAGCTAAAGCAAGCATGGATAGGAACAATTTCCACAAGGTGGGACCTCAGTCGCAGGGTTAGCATCCAGAAGCAGTGAGGGCCAGCCTTAGATCCCCCCTGAAGGAGGAGCCAAGAGTGCTAACACAGCTTGCCAGGCAGGGGCTTTGCAAACCCGGACCCCGGTTCTGTACTCGCAGCACCCGGGCAAGACAGGCCTCCATGAGGGCCAGGTTCAGCCACGAGTGAAGATCACTGGGCAAGTTCCTGGGGACAAGACATGTGCTAGGTCAACTCAGGAGGCCAGCCTGCAGATGAGAGCCCAGACCCACAGGTCTGTGGCCAGGAATGGACATAGCTGTGGCTGAGCAAAACCACAGCGCAGCTCAAACAGGAAAGGAAAATCCAGGGCTGGGCATAAATGGAAGTCATTGGGTGTGACTATTTTTATGTGCAGTCAGGGTCTTGACAAGTCAGGATACCTGGCTCGCAGCCCTCTTCTTGGGAACTGGACCATACCGCTGAGTTAATAAACCAGGAAAATTGAAAATCAAGTACACTGAATTCCCATATTTATTGACTTGAAATATTCAAGTTGGATCTTCTCTGTAGGTCCCTGGGAATCCCTGTGCAGCTGGATGGCTGCAAAGCTAGTTGAGTCATTCTGGTGTAAAAGTGATCCTTCTATGAGTTTAGCTGGAGGACAAGAGAAACTGTTATTGATTTTTTGCTTAGCCAGTAATTGTGGAAAGTACAGGGCATTCAAAAGGTGCTAATGAGCAGTGATAGAAGCCATGGTGCATATGCATCTTTCTTTGGAGAGGAGAGTACACTTCCTGAGAGGCCTGTGCTGGCTGTTAGTGGCTAAAGAGACCTGTGCTAAAAAAAGAGATATGCAAATTTGGAGGAATTGTGCTTTTCCCTTCATGTGGTTTCCAGCAGGAAAGATCATAGCATCATAAAGCAGTTTAGGTGGAACAGAACTTCTGGAGATTTGCCTCCAAAACCTGCATCAAGCAGGCCCACCCTAACTGCTACACCGAGTTGTTCAGAGCAATTAAAATTGGAGAAGCTCATCTCCTCCATCCTCTGGACTTACAGAATGTCTCTGCAAGTTAGAGCTCAGAAAGGAGCTGTGTCCAGAATGCCATCAGGAACAGGCCTGTTTTCAGCATGCATTTCATTTATTTCCTTTTTTGAAGAAATAATTCAATTGCTGGACCTTATTCTCAATGCAGTTTAAGCTGCACAAGACACAAGTCTGGCCCAGTCTTGTCTGTGGTGTGTTGTTGTCAGGAAAACCCTTTTCCCTCTATCTTCTTTCACTGATCTGCGTCACATGAAACGAGGGATGCAGCCTCCTCCCACATGCCTGCCTTATGCCCTAGGAGGGATCTGCAGTCAGCACTGGACTACAGCAGCGTGCAAGGTCTTTGGACCATACCTGCCTTGCTGTGCCTGCCTGGGACATGAGCTCACGCCTGCTCTGTGGTCTGTGCATTCCTTCACTGGCCTTCTGGGATCTGAGTCATTGTGCCCTCTCTTAGGTGTAGGGTAATAGCAAAACCAGTGATGAATAATCGGAGTTAATAATAATGCTTGCCTAAGGTACTTGGTGCACTTTGCTCCCAAATAACTGTTGAACGAAAACACCCTGACTGCTGGGGACATGCCGTGGCCATGCAGCGCTGTGAGATTTAACAACATCTGACAACAGCCAGCCCCCCTGGCAAGCTGTAGTTTTCAGCCAGCCATTGCCAAGCCCCTTTTATTTCCATGGAAGTGCTGAAAGTCAGCTAAGTAATGCTCTTCCAGTGAATTAATTCCCCCAGCGGCGTGCGGACCAGAGTGGATCCATTCCCGGGGTGCTCACCCAGGAAGTCATTAGCAGCTTGCAGGCAGAGGTCGATCCCATTACCATGGTTTTGTAATGCTTGGTTGAAAAAAATAAGCCAATGCCTTAGGACTGAAGCTGACCTTGAATGAAGAAGAAGGAAAATCCATCATGTCTGGAGCTTGTCTCTGTGGGCTGAAATGCGCTTCTGTTGGGATGCTAATTTCGGGGAAAGCAATTTAGGGAAAGGAGGAAAGGTGGGAGCAACATTTTGGTTGTGGAACAACTGTTTCATCAATGTTTGTCTGCTCCTAAAGAAGAGCATTTCGTTGGCTCCCTGTGTCCTCTGCAGTATGACTGAAAGACAGCTGGAAAAGGAGCTGACTGAGTCCTCACTCATTGGTGCAATGATCTCTGTGCAGATGTTCTGGCTGTGAGTGTGTAGCAGTCAATTGAACACATGGACAGACTTCATTTCCCTTCTGGCAAGTAGTACTCATTTATCTTTAGAACTAGGGTGAGTCTTTTCCCTGAATGGAGAGTAGATTCTTTCAACCAGTAGATCCTGGGTGGTTGTCAAGTACCCAGGCAAAAACAGAATCCAAAAGAAGCCAGGTAGGGTATCCAGCTACATGACTCACACATTAGTCCATGTTCTTTCTCAGCTGGATTTTCTGCTTCCCTCAGTTTTAGTTTTCAGAGTACAAGTGCTATGCACTGGAGGTGGTTATGGAGAGGGGGAAGGCTAAGATGTCTCTTGCTAAGGGCCCATTTGCCTTTTCTGTGGTTTGGATGAATCAGGGGGAGCTCCAGTCCAGACAGCTACATGAAGTGCAATGGGACTGGAAGAAAGAAACATGCTGTGGTTGACACTTGCACAGCTTTAGAGATGTCTCCTGGTGTCACTAGATGCTTTCTCATCCAGACGTGGACTTCCTCTTTGCTGCCTAGCAGGCTCTTCTCTGTGACGGCCTCCTTTAGATGAATCAAATCATACCATTCAGTTCGATGCAGTAANCACTCATTGGTGCAATGATCTCTGTGCAGATGTTCTGGCTGTGAGTGTGTAGCAGTCAATTGAACACATGGACAGACTTCATTTCCCTTCTGGCAAGTAGTACTCATTTATCTTTAGAACTAGGGTGAGTCTTTTCCCTGAATGGAGAGTAGATTCTTTCAACCAGTAGATCCTGGGTGGTTGTCAAGTACCCAGGCAAAAACAGAATCCAAAAGAAGCCAGGTAGGGTATCCAGCTACATGACTCACACATTAGTCCATGTTCTTTCTCAGCTGGATTTTCTGCTTCCCTCAGTTTTAGTTTTCAGAGTACAAGTGCTATGCACTGGAGGTGGTTATGGAGAGGGGGAAGGCTAAGATGTCTCTTGCTAAGGGCCCATTTGCCTTTTCTGTGGTTTGGATGAATCAGGGGGAGCTCCAGTCCAGACAGCTACATGAAGTGCAATGGGACTGGAAGAAAGAAACATGCTGTGGTTGACACTTGCACAGCTTTAGAGATGTCTCCTGGTGTCACTAGATGCTTTCTCATCCAGACGTGGACTTCCTCTTTGCTGCCTAGCAGGCTCTTCTCTGTGACGGCCTCCTTTAGATGAATCAAATCATACCATTCAGTTCGATGCAGTAATACAAGTATAAGCTGCATCCTCCTTAGTGTGGGTCCATTTGCTTCTATTTATGATGAATTAATATTTTCTTCTGTGCTGAGAACGATAGCACTAAGCATACAGCAGGTATGCTGCTAATTTTGTCAGCAAAGCTGGTTAGGGAAGGGGATAAGAGGGGGATGAATGAATCACTGAAGGGAATAGCTGGCTCAGGCACTGCCATGTTATCATCACGACCGCACAGCAGTTTCTGTGCCTACTCACCCGCCCAGCATGAGGTCCATTTGGACCTGCAGAGACACACTGTGACATGAAACTGTCTTTCCTTTAAGCTTCCCAGAAAGCTCTGGGCACAAATGAGCTGGCAAAGAGGTAGCTCAGTCATGATCTCCAACCACTGGGAACCTGCAGAGGATTGCTGACTGCCAAGTGCTGCTTGATCCAGTAGGCAGAGTCAACTGTAGTGGCTGGATCCAGATGTGAGGCAGTTTAGGAAAAGACAGGTACTGAGCTTTATTGCCTGGGAAGCAGATAAAATCCTGGGACAGCTCATGTGGTAGATTCTTCAAAGTCCTTGAGCTGAGAACAGGTATCACTTACTACATAATGCCATCAAATGAATTTTCTGAAGGGGCTCACTGTTAAGAGTGATGGGAGAATGTGTTAGAGCAACTGGCATAAATGGGATGAAAATCAAACACTAATTGGTAGTACTGAATCACCAAAGACCTCTGTAATACAAAGATGAATAAGTTGTAGCAGAGTTCTTACCATCTCCCTACAGCATTTCCTGCTGCTGTTGGGTCCTCCTGGCTCCTCAAATTGATGTATTAGACCTTCCAGATTTCGTAGTGGTGCCCACTCACACATTGCCATGGTTTTGACTGTGTAAAATTGTCTCTGGCAGAAAAGAAAGGATTTGTTCCAGGACAAACAAACCCTTCAGCTCAATCAGAACAGCTTAGAGACAATCACACAACTTTGCTCTTGTGTACAACAGCAGATACTATGTGATACCTACCCAGGTCCAAGTCCGACTCCTCCAAGTTCACCTGCAAATCACCCTGAATTGCTGGAGAAGTGCAAAGTGTTGTTTGTTGCTGATAAACAAAACAGCAGAGAAAGTCTCCCTCTTCTTCATTTTTCTTCCTCCTCCTCATCCACAAGCTAAAAACCAAGGAGGATGAAAAGAGCATCCTAAGGGGGAGAGTTACCACATGCTGCTGCCAGTGTTAGGAAAACAGTACTGAGTCACACAAATAATTTTAGATGCTTCTAAATACACTGTGCTCTCAGCAGGCAGCCTTTCCAGCTATAATCTTGCCGGCTGTCCCTAATTCTGAGTGCACAGTATACTCTGCTTCCTTCCTGGTTGCAAATGAGTCAGAATTTCTCTCTGTCACTCACCTGAGCCAGAAGGAGTTCGCCAGCTCAGTGCTTGAACAATAATACACAATTACAGGGTGTATTCCCTCACCCTGTAAAAAACCCACTCTCTCACAATCCCAAACAAAAAATGCAAGATACAGTTTGGATTCCCTACTGAAATGCAGTAGCTGGGGAACAGTTTTGGCTGTGTTGGTGTGGTAGGCTGGGAAGGTTGTCTGGGCAGCCTGCTTCAATTTTGCTTGCTGTCTGAGGAGATATCAGCTCTCAGTGGCAAGGGGGTTGCCCAGGGGAGTGGACAGCATGGACATTGGAGCCCCGAGAGACCCAAGCCAAATAGCTCTCACTAGCTCCATTTAAAAAAAGCTATGAGCAGGCCTCTGAAGAAAAAAAAAGTAGAAAAAGGAAAGGTTTAGTCCCTCATCCCCCCAGGATGAGTTTAGAAATTTCATGAGACTACTTCCTGTTTATATACTGCCATCATCCACGGAGAACATCTAAGCTGGTTTTGGTTGGTTGGTTAGTGGGCTGGGTTTTGTTTGTCTGTCTGGTTTTTAAGTAAATAATATTTTAAAGGAAATTTGGAAAATTCTGTCAATCCCAATGTGGGAAAAAAAAGAGAGGCAAAGTTCAGTCTTAGATGAAGTGATATATTTGCCCAATTCTATTTTTTTATCAGATTAGAAGAACTTTGCTTTATTTTTGTCTGTAGAAATTGGCTAAGTGAAAACACTCCCAGATTCTGATTTCATTTGCGCTTGTTCTCTCTCTGTACATCACCTTAAGTATAGTTTTGTCCACCTCTTCCCTTAACTTAACCTAGATGAGTCTTTAAGTTTATCCTTATTTATTCCTTTCTGTGTTCAGTATACACAAATACTTTTTATTCTATCAAACAAAACCAATAAAAAGTTGATTAGGAAAACATCTTATCTAGAATGCTATAATAGGTTTTATAATCTTTGTTTTTGAAGGGCAAAAGAAAGGGGAGTGCCAGAAGTAAAGATGTGAAACATCAAGGAATGAAGCAGAACACACACACAAAAAAGAATGCAAATGAGAAAAGAGTAATGCTAAGGGGAAAAATAATCCTGGGTAGTAGTAAGCACTCTCCAGAAGAATAATGGGATCATGACTCAGGATGATGACTTGTTCTGGCGTCAAATGTGGACCAATGAAATGGCAAAAGTGTACATTAAGACATGGTAATGCACAGAAAGAGCAAGAGGTCACCAAAGGAGATGTAAGTGGCTCCGAGGGATACCAAGAGCAATTTATTATCAAAAGATGTTCAACTTACTTAAAAAACCAACAATAAATGAAACATTGTCCAAGTGTTCTCAGGGGAAGGAGAAGGACAGATGGCAAACAGACCCAATAGCTCCCTGGAAAGGCTGGAAATTGCTCATGGAAAAGGCAATGACGAAAGAGCAGGTGATGAAAAAGTGGTGCATCTGAAGACAGACTGAGCTTCGTGAGCAGATGGGGCATTGGTACCCGCTGGCAGAGACTGAAGGCACATTTTCAGCAACTGTTTCCCAAGTAAAGTGGATCGGATCTTGCCCACATTGTGCACAAAGTCAGGGAATGTCTCTGTGGTGCCTACACGTTATGTGATCCTGTGAGGCTGCCATGAACTCCAAATGCAGTGTGGGGGTCATGAGGCCAGCCTTTGATCACTGCGAGTTGAACTGTCTTTTGAATTCCTTCTCACTAAATCCCCACTTTGGAAAAATTGAGAACAAATTACTAGAAAAATATTTTGTATCTTTTCAAAGATATGAAGAAAAAAGGTACCAGCAGCTCCACAAAGAGTGTATTTGGTTTTTAAGGTCAGGTTTTGGTAGTGACGGGGGGCTACAGAGGTGGCTTCTGTAAGAAGCTGCCAGAAACTTCCCCCATGTCTGACAGAGCCAATGCAGCCAGTTCCAAGATGGACGCATGGCTGCCCAAGGATGAGCCCATCGGTGATACTAGTAGTCACTCTGACTATTTAAGAATGGGGAAAAAACTTCTGCAGAGCAGCAGCAGAGAGAGGAGTGAGGATTCATGAGAGGAGCAGCCCTGCTGACACCCAGGGCAGTGCCGAAGGAGGGGCAGGTGCTGGAGCTGAGGTTCCCCTGCAGCCCGTGGTGATGACCATGGTGAAGGAGCTGTCTCCCTGCAGCCCATGGAGGTGCACAGAGGAGCAGAGATCCACTTGCAGCTGCTGCAGGACCTCTTGCTGGAAAAAGTGGATGTCCAAAGGAGGCTGTGACCCTGTGGGAAACCCACACTGGAGCAGGTTTGTTGTCAGGACTTGTGGCTCCTCAGGGAAAAATCTGTCTTTCCTCAGCTAAAAAGAAAATTAAAACTTCCAAGGTTTTTGCTGCAATTTGCAGTTTCTAAGGAAGGTGGTGAAAAAAAATCCACAAATAGGTGGATGTATAAACTGCTGGGAGACCTCTCTGCTCAAGTGCTCAGAAGAACTTTCTTCGCCTAGTCTCCATGTAGATTTGGCTGGCAAACCTTCAATTGTCTTCAGTAACACCATGAGCTAGGGCAGAAGGAATGAAAGTATAACCAGGTAGGAATGAAAGTATAACCAGGTAGGTGGAATTTTCAGAAGAGAGTCTGGAGTGTTTTAACACTGGCCAATGGCTGAATTTGTTATTGGCCTTGCTTTGTTATTGCAAACATCTGAAACAGTTGTCATAAAGGTTTCAAAATATGTGGGTAACTAGCAGGAAAAATGGCAACTTGACATCTGGGAAAGCTCTAAGCAGCTTCTTCCTTCTTCTCTGAGAATTAGGCATCAGATTGAATCAAATTGGAATTACTGTCTTTTTAGTTATCTGCATGCTAACAGCTTCCCAAGCCTCCCTGAATCTAGCAGAAAATGGAAAAATCTAATTCATAGAACAGGACTAGAAACCACTTCCCCTCATGCTCTAATTATATCGTAAAAATGGGAAACATTTTTTATTTTTATTTTCTAAGAAGTGCTTCTCAGTGCAATTGATGCCTCTGTCTCAGAGTGGTTTTGTGCATTATCAGGGCAGTATCACTCACTAACAGATGGAAACCATAGGAATTATTTCCATCTGTCACAGGAAAGGAAAATCATTTTGCCTTTAAATGGTGCAGCATGGGAAAATAACCAAGCTTACATTTTTTTTCAGGCGTATTTTCTTGGTGGATTTTGATGTGAGGTTGAAGAATGTCAGGATGAGAAGCACTGTGCTCATTGCTGGCCTGCAGTAGCCACAGATGTTGTACAGGAGAGCTGCGCACCTTTCTGTGGGGACATTCTTCTTGGTGGCCTCTGAGATGGGGAGTGAGAATGAGTGGATATCACATGGGCAACCAAATGCATAATGTGTTTTTCTCTGGCTCTGTCCTACCATTTAATGCACCTACAGAATGGACATGATCAAAATCCAAAACTGTGCTTCCACCAAAGCATTCACTGAAAATCAGTCTGACTATCCAAAGCCATCAACAGCAAATGCTGCATGAAACCAAAATTCTGTGGAAACTTTTTCCTATAGTAGGTCAGCTGCCCTTTGAATCAGGGCACATCCTACATGTGATATGCCTTGACAAAAGATGTTTTGATGCTGCCCCAGGTGACAGGATCAAGTCAGGAATGATAGCACAGGTTAGACTATTGATAAAAATACAGAATAGCATAGAACAGAATGGAATAGAACAGACCAGACTAGTTCAGTTTGAGGGGACCTACAATGATCATCTGGGCCAACTGTCTGACTACTTCAGGGCTGACCAAAAGCTAAAACATGTTGTTAAGGTCGTTGTCCAAATGCCTCTTAACCACTGACAGGCTTGGAGCATTGACCACCTCTTGTTTGGCTGCTGTTTGGTAAGGAAATGCTTCCTAACATCCAGTCTGAATCTCCCCTGGTGCAGCATTGAACCATTCCCACATTTCCTGTTGCTGGGTACTAGGCGAAAGAGCTGAGTACCTCCCTTTCCACTTCCCCTCCTCAGGAAGCTGTAGAGAGCAATGAGGTCACCCTCCAGCCTCCTTCTGTCTACTAGACCAACCCAAAGCCACTCCTTACTAGATATGCCTTCTTTATGTGTCTTTATCAGAAAAATAAAATAAAAAGAGTAGTTGCCAGTAGCTTGCTGATAACTGTCAACTGGAAGGGCTTTAGAGATCCATCTTCAAGGATTCATCCTCACAGTCTAACCACAATTTCAAATTTCTGTTTATAAATTGGACATATTAAATAGCAAGTGGCATGCTATTTAATTTGTGGGGCCAAATTACAAGAACTTTGACAGCAATGATTTCAGCATGATCTCTTGAACCAGAGAGAAGATCTGCAATCAGTGAGATAAAGTTTGATAGAAGACAGTTGAACACTTTGCACTTCAGAAGTTGAATTCCCAATGCTATGCTAGCTGGACAGAATTTAAAACTTTGTGAACATGTGAGCTGTGGTCTTTATATGAATGGAAAAAAACTGTCTGAGCAGTACTTCAGAAAAACATGTGGGTGTTGTAGAAGAACACAAACTGAATGTGAGCTGTCAGTGTGATCCTGCTGTAAAAACAAGGCAGAACTCAGAGATGCTTTAGCAGCACCACTGTCTGTCTTCTACCTAGTGTTTCTGAAGAGGCAAAGGAAAGAGAAACTATCATTCAGGAGGAAGAATGTAATATGTTGCTTGGAAAATTTATCCTCTTATCTCCATTAAATGTAAAATTTCCTTCCTCCCAAGATCAGATGATGATGGTATTTCTTTGGCTTACAGAGGTTGGACTAAATAAACTAAAGATGTCTTCACATCTCTCCAATCCTGCAATATAAAATCACAAGAATCTTATAAAAAAAAATCATGTGCACAACAAAAAAAAAAAAAAAGAAAAGCAAACCTGCATCTTGAAGAGCACATATATTTAAATAGTCACAGGAAAACTGCATCAATACAGGACAGTTTGAAGGACATTTTGTCCTGTAGACTTTTTGAGTCCAGACCAAACAGAATTTATCTTTGGCTCCAGCTGAAGATTCTGATCTTCCTGCAGTGGGGATTTCTTCAGAGCCGAGTGCAAGGATAACAGCTTGTGCTGTGTGTACCTTTCCTGGCAGATCAAACTGTTCTGTGTACAAAAATGGCAGGTTTGTGGTACTTCAGCTGTGAGGGTATTTTTTGATCACATACATTTTTTTCTGGATCACTGTGCTAAGGATGTTTTTCTTGGTTGGCATTACATAGATATAATAACGAGGCAGAGCAGGAATTCCTGTGACACTGACATTTCGTGTTTTGGGGCAAAAGTGTGTTGTAAGTCCAATGCCTTCTGCTTTATTGCCTAGCAATGGAGAATTTGCCTCTTTTGACAGCAGTGATAAACCTTAAAAAAACCCACAGCTACTTTAGTGTAAGCTGCAGAAAAGCAGGATGCAGACCTGTGTTTTGAGGTGGGGAAGAGCCATGAATTGATACCTTCCTTGAGAACCAGACCTGCGAAGCTCCAAGGCATGGTGCAGGAGCAATGGGATGCTCTCAGTGACATCAACTGTACGATATTACTCTGGTACCAGCTCCGGGTAGCAGCAGATGTCAGTGTCTTGGATCTGCTTTTCACCTGAAGTATGGTATGCCACATCTCAGTCTGTAGAAAGGATCTGGATGAAAATCTGGGATGTAGTTTAGGTTACTCACTGGCTGAAGTAAACTTTGAGTCCTGGTTGGCTGTGCTGACACGTAAGTCAACCTGGAAATGCGAACAATCCATATTTAGCGGATGAGGCATTTCTGTTAAAATTTATGAGCCTCTTTAAGCTCCCAACCCATTCAAAATTGCTGGATTGCTTCACCTTTTCTAATGTGAAGCCATGAAAAGACTTTGGCAGTATCATCTAGAACATCTTCCCTGTCAAACCAAGAAAGGGACAGCAACAGGTATCCAGAACAGAGTGTTTTGGGTCTTGCATCAGCCANTAGAAGAATCAGAGTGGCTTGAGTCAGACAGGGGAATCAAACAGAGTGCTGCAAACAGGGGCTGTAACACAGGAAATTTAAAAGAAACCATCCAGGGTGAAGACCCTGCTGTTTCTTCTGCAGTGGGTTGGCTGCAGTTCTCCACTTCCACACCTGAGCCATGTCTCAGAAGTTTTATATTCACAGCCCAGACAGCAAGGCCACATCTGTACTGGTGCCTGTTCTTCTGGAGGCTGGTTTCACAGAGCAGCCAAGGCACAGATGGAGGC
>VYZR01043849.1:73836-90659 GCA_013400675.1 Oxylabes madagascariensis
ATCCTGAGGCCTCAGGGTTTCAGATGTTGTAGGAAATACCATGAGACCTCACTACATGTTAACAATTAAGCTTATAGTTTAACTACATGCCTTTTGCTGTTTTCTGGTTTTATAGTCATCTGCACTTTGTGGGATTACTATACATCCAAAATATATTGCACATGGACTACAGTGATGTGTACTAGGGTCACAGGAAGGTGAAAGCTGTTTACTATGCCTCTGCCCTGACCAGAACTGGTTCCTGTGATTTTCACAGGAAGGGCATTTTTTCTCCATGGAGGAGCTTTATGGGGAGTGTCAGTACTGCTATCTTGAAGCTCCAGTTCCTGGGGATATTTGGTCTCTTTTTTTTTCTGAAAGAGTTTAGTATCAGCAATGGACTTGTTCATACCCCTCTGCAGAAGTGAGATGCTTGCTCATCATTAAGTTAATGAGGGATACACTACCAAGGACACTCCAAAAGGAATTGTGTTTGCATGTCCTGAGATATGCTTTGTCAGTGTCTGAGGCACTGGCCATCATTAGGACTGCCACAGGAAAAAGGCCAGCAGAGCTAGTGCTGGAAAGAAAGACGTGAAACACACATTGCTTGAACATTGGAGGTTGACCGCAGCTGAGTATGGAGGATGATGATGCATCTATGGATGCTAGCAAGTTTCCCAAGTGTCCGGCTGATGTGTCTTGACTAGAGTTAAATAGACAATCAAATGTAGAGTCAGGAAGGAGTCTGAAGTAAAATTGGATAGCGAAAGCAGGGTTGCGTTAGTTGTTATTTTGCTTTCTGTTACAGGGATGTGGTCTGCTTACTAGGCATCCATGAGAATTCCACTTAGCAAATTTCTCTCCCTTGCAGGCCCTGAGGACATTGGCAAAAACCTTCATTTTGCTGTCCTCCTGGAGTAGGGATTTTTGTTGCTTTTGGGGTGGGTCCGTTTGGTAGACAATCTTAAGCTTGCTTAAGAACATTGGAATTGCTCTGTAGCCACCTGCTGTACATTCTACATCAAACCAAGCAGTGCATATCAGACTCTCTGATAATGGACAAGTGCAGCTCTTTTGAATCAAGTTCCATCAGAAAAAGTTGTGTCTTGGGGCATCCCCAAGACCAAGCTATCAAGATCCACTGACCAATCCTTGCAGAGTTGCTGCAGCAGGAACAAGAAGTACTGTTTGCTCTCTCATTACATGCATATAACCTATTAGCAAAGTTCTGTCCTGGGCTCTAGACCATTTCACAGCTGTCTGCTGACCTGACTGGAATGAAAATTTTAATGGCTTCTAGAACAGATCTTCTCACAGATTTGGTCCAGATGGAGTGAAAAATATGTTGAAACATGTGTAAGCCCCTGTATATCAGAAGAGAAACACGTATGCCACAAAGTTTTCAGACTGACGGCTGGCGGGCTCTCTGCACATCCGCATTGCCGCAAAAGAAAGGTTCAGATGCTTCTTTGAAAGGCAAACAGGCATATGGCAGACTCCATCTTGCGTAATACCTAATAGAAAGTCTGAGCCACCTCCCAAAAGATGAGTGTCATGTCTCCCCACCTTTGATAAAACATTGTTGACAAATAGCAGGTTTGCCATAATTAGAAGCATAATAACTGGGAAGTGGAGCTCAGAACCAATTCAGGCGCCTAACTCTCTCCAGCTGCTATTAAAGCTGATGTCTCAGGCAATCAACTGCAAATGGGTATTATTTTCTAATTGAATCCACAGCTCCCTACATGTGAGATGTGAATGAATGAGGTAAACACACGTGCAGCCAGAAAACCTCACAGCTCGCTGTCACCCCTTCAGTGCCACTAACATGGTCCTCTCTCATCCCAAAAGCTGTAGGGACTTCACTACAGTTTTGCAGAGCCCTCAGGGTCCAACACTGTTAGCCAGGGAAATTACATCTGTTTTGCTTCTGATGTTTTGATTAAGGACCTTCTTAAAGCCGCATGGATATTCTGCAGGCACAGGGGACTTAGAAACACACACCCACAGTGAATATCTGCACACCATGCAAAAGGACTGAGCTAGGAGCTATGAAACAACTATTCCAGCTTGATAAATCACTCCACCTGCTTTATCTGGTCTTGGTTCCAGCCTTCCTTCTGATGGAGGCTGTCCTGTCTTGTCAAAACCCTGTCAGAGAGGAACTTGCAAGAGATGTTACAGTGCTAAAGCCCCAGACAGAGCACTGTGGGAATGATAGCAGCACCAGACTGGCCTGTCCCTGTTGGAATGCCACAGACATACCCCACAAGAAGTCTGCCAGTCCGTTCTGTACATGTGAATGGACAGAGGTGTTTTTCTTCTTCACTCCTGGTAGAGCTGTGATGCCCGTGTGGATGGAGGGCTGTAGGGTTGCTGTAAGTGAGTCCTGCAAGTGCCTCATCCCTTCTGGGAGTGGTTTAGAGCACAGGAACCATGTCTCTGGTAAAACAGCAGTGTTCGATCAGAACACAAGGAAGGAAGAAGATTTAATTAGAATTACGTGGCAGGGCAGCTTCTGAGATTTCATACATTGCGTACCTTTCTCCCTTCTTTCAGCCTGCATTTGTCCATTGTCCGTGTCCAACCTCTAGATTCTGTTTTGTGTTTGCCTATAAAATGATAAATCTCAAATGTCAGAAACCTTCCTTCGATATGGATACGTCCAGAGGTGTGTGGTCTCTTTCTAAGCTAAACAGATGAGCCTCATCCACCTCCCATTGGGAGAGAGTCTATCCAGCCTCCATCCCACCATTCTTGCCATTTTCCACCTCAATGCTTTCTGTGAGTCAGCAAGCAGTGTGTGACTCAGTGAAAATACACGTAGGGCAAAACAGCCATGAACTAAATTCAGTGCTTGCTAAAGAACGTGCAGGTGTTATTCTGGGGATCAACAAACCTTCTAATGATGATACTGGGTGGATTCTGGCCAGAAAGATGTGCTGTGCTGTGCTGAAGCAAGGTGGGAGGAGAGCCTGGGAGCAATGCAGCAGAATTTGGAAAGAAGAGTTGGCTCCACAGAGGGACAGCTTGTCAGGATTCACAGCAGGGCAACAACAAGAGCTATTGGAGGAGGACTAAGTCTGTGGTACCCCTAAGTGGGAGAGTTACATGCTGTGGAGGCAAGTACAGTAACCTCTCCCTTGGAGTTGCCCTCTCCAAATCAGCTGTAAGGTGCTCCCATTGCTCTGAAATGTCAGAAATACCTGGAAGCAGACCAGCTGCCATGGTACCATGGGGCCTGGCAGGCTTGTTCAAGTCAAAACACAAGGTGCCCTGTAAGCAGGGAGCAGAGCTTGAAAAATCTGCAGGAAAACCTGCTTCATTGTAAGACAAGAAAGTCAAGCTAGAGAAAGACATACAGAAATGTCTGCTTTGGTGAAATCCTGATGTAAAAGACCTGATGCAATCACCTCAGCAGAGTTCCTGTTCCTCCTGGCCTGTGTGAGTGTTTCCTCAATGCATAAGACATACATTCAGAGGGCAGCACCACTCCCTCCTCTACCCTTCCCATGCCCAGGAGCACTTCTGACCGTGAGAAAGTTCTGACATGCAATGAAGACTCCTGTAACAACGCCTTGCTTGCTGTCAGCTGAAAGCAAGTGACACCCTCTCTAATGACTAGTTTCAGAAAGAAAGCAAATACACAAGGCTGCACTCACCTGTCCCAGGTGATCACTGCTGTCTCCCACGGGTGAAATTGCTGGGGCTTTTCAACACAGGTGTTGCTGGCTGTATCATCAAGGTGAGGTCACATCCTAGCTGGGGGATCAGAGGGGCATGAGGGACCTTCATCCTGGCAGGTGCTGCTCTGAACATTGTGCATCTGGACACTGCTGTGTCGTACAGGGACATTTCCCAAAGTCTTCCCAGTTCTTTGGCAGGAGGCTAAAAAATCCCTTAAAGATCATCCACCAGTGGGGAATGGAGCAAAAAGTAGCTCCAAATCTTTCTTTTTCCATGTTTTGGCCGCCCCATAGACTAGAAGACCCTAATGCCACCTTTGCTTCCTGTCCCTTCCATACTTGGCGAATTGCCCGTGGGAGCCTCTGGCTGGCAGAAGCAGAGAGATCCACGTTGCACATGTGAGGGTGGCTTGGTAGCCTGGCTCGTAGCATCCAGAGGGAGTGTCTGCCTCTGTCGATAGCATTTCCAAAGAAAGGAGCCAAATCCACCCACATGGGTCACGGAGACTGTCTTTCTGCCACATGCCTTCCCTCTCGCCCAGCCCTGGCAGGGCCCTGTTGTTCCTCACGTGTGGCCCTGCGTGCGGAGGAGACCCGCCAATGTCTGCCAAGCTCCATGGCTCATGGATCTGCTTTCAGATCCAAAATATCTATCCAATCCAGGACTTCTGGGGGATAGGACTGGGATTTAGTCTTGGATTTGGTTTGACGGGAGGAGTGAGGATTGTAAAGTCTATCAGAAACCTGTAGATGCCAAAAATGGGATCAAGAGGAAACATTAAAAAAAACATTAATATGTAGGATCGTGGCTCATGGGAAATACAAACTAGAAGGAGGCTTCCTTGTCAAATTTTGTGGGATTTTTTTCTGTTCTTTAGACTTCCCGTGTTTGTTTTCCCCATGGCCATAGCTTTGTAAGTCTCTGCAGAAGTAAAAGCTTCATCATTTCAGCAACCCCTCCAGACGCGTCAGCCTTTGCTCCATCCTCAGGGGCTGGTAGGCACTTAGAAAACACAGAGGGAGCCCAGAGTGAATGCCAAACAGCTGACTTCCTATGTTTATTCATCTTCTCAGAACCCGAGGCTTTTAAAGAGATTTTCCTTCAGCTCTTCCGGAGATCCCCATGTGGCTTTTCTTGCTTTGGGTGTGAGCTCAAAACTCTTCTTTTAGGCAGGGTGTATATGCTTTGAAGCTAAACCAATAATTACCTTAAAGGTTTAAAGTGCTGCTCCTATTTCTGCAGAGGGGGCCACACATATGTACAGGGGCATATGTACCCCAGGAGTGTAGGTCAGAACAGAGACCGTAGAAGTACCCAGGAGAAGCAGTGGGATCATTTACAGCATCAATGTCTCTCACGCCCTTAGATCCAGATCCAGTAATGTCCTTAACAATGAGTTTAAATTTAGGCCTCTGGGTCGATTAAAGACAAATCCATGCTGTAATGAGCTGCAAACCCTGTCCCAGCAAAGCTTGGAGTGGCATGTCACATCGGTCTCTGCTTTCCTGAGAAAGCAGCACACAGGACAAGAAAATCCTCAGTATCAGAGGTCAAAACTGTGTAAGATCTCAGCAGCCCCGGTTTTTAGTGTAATTTAGCTGAGGAAATACCAATGAAGAGGTGAGGAGCTGCTGAGCATGACATCCAGGGCCTGTCCACTGCTTCCCTCTCCTTTGGTGTGTCAGCTATCATGGCAGCTGGGAGCATTTCCTCAAGACTGGAAGAAAGCAAGTGCCACTCCTGTGCTCAGGAAAATATGGTGAACTACTGTGCTTCACCTCAACTAATCCTGGAAATAATTTCCAGGCTCATGAAGGACAAGAAAGTGGTCAGGAGAAATCAGCACAGACTTAAAAAGGGGAAATGGTGCTTAACTGACCCAACATCATTCTGCAATGAAGTGCAGGACAGAGCAAGGTGATGTACCAGATGTGAGCTGGGTCATGTCACTTGTTTGCATGATTCATGTATCTTTGTGTGGCAGAGGATGCAATGCTTGGACCAGCTAGTGGTAGATCCCAAGGGATGAAATCTGAGAAGCTGGGATTGTTGGGGAGCTGCTTGCAAAGGGCTGGGCCATTCACAGTGAACATGAATGGGTCAGAGGAAATTTCATCTCCACTTTGTCTCCCCAACACTTTATTCCTGGGGCTGGGGCATGGCTGCTGCTCTCACCTGTGCTCTGGCAGTGGCAGTAGTTCATCGTGGGAAGTGGGGCAGTGCTTGGGGGTGCCTCCAGCCATTTGGATTTCAAGAGACCAGACTGGTAGGCATGTTTTGAGAGGATTTCCAAGATGCCTACAAACTCATCAGTCAGCTCCCATGTGGCTATTTGTCTGCATGAAAAACAAGCCAGCTTCTGTATCTCAGTGGGTTTGGTGCTGCCATGGCAGTCTCTTCTTTCAAACACCTCATCTCCATTCAGTGGCTTTCCTGAAAAGATGATAGGTTTCCCAGCACTGGGATGGGGGGCAGAGAGAGAGAGGGCAAGAAACTGACCCTGTGTTTCCTCTGTCAGCCCCTTCCAGGCTGTGCAGGAGACCCAAGACATGCACACAGCGCAGACTGACACCAGCTCAACTCCTTTTGTTTGGTGAGAAAGAAGAGAACCATCACACCAGGCGGGAGTTTAGACTTCTGGCTGAGCACAGCAGAACAACTCCTGCAGGTGAATGAGTGATTTTCTTTCTGTCCATTTGCATCTTTCAAAACTTAGAAACCTTCCTGTTACTCCACATTAGGCAAATGCTCCTGGTTTTGTTTTGAAAGGTCTTTTCTTTTCAGGTATCCAGTCCATGTAGAGCCATTAGCTGGGCATCCTGCACTTTTGCTGATTTGCTAGATATTTTGGGGCTAAATTATGGGTTCTGTGCTGCCCTGCGAGCAGCACAGTGGCACTGAACAGCGTTTGCCTGCAAATCGTAGGGGCTTGGATGGCATTTATTTTATTTTTTACTTTTCTGGCTTTCAGTTGCGTGAGTCTAGTCAGAACAAGGATGCTGTTACCTATCCTGAATGCTGAGCTGGCTGCACAGACCTGGTATTTCTCTGCTTCCTCTAGAGAACGTGATCGGGCAGTGGTGGTGCTTAAAGCACATCAGCCAGAGAAAAGGCAGCACAAGAGACGGTTTTTGTAAAGCAGCCTGTGACCCACATTGCAGCCTGCTACAGAGATGGAAGGTGTCCAGTCCCACCACAGTTAGGATCCCGTTTCTGTCTTTTCTTTCACAGGTACACTAGTGCACACACAGAAACTTGTTAAACAGGAAACAATGTCCTTGGTGTTGTCAGACTTGTCCCATCACCAAGTGACGGCACATATGACCCACACGCTCAAATCCATGCGTGCAATTCCAAAAAAATCCTGAATATTTTCAATGGGAAGGAAGTGTTGATGCTACAGCTCAAAGGCCAGAGATATTTTGGACAGAAATAAGGGTGTTTCAGACCTGGATAGAATTATCCCACAAAAAGGTCATCCATTTTGACATTACCCTCACGTTCCTAATTCGGAGGAAAAAAAAGACAACGAAGGCCACATTGAACAATGTAGTCAGCTGGTCCCACATTTCTCAGCAGGCACCATTATTTCCGGTCTTGGACTTCATTTTGAAGAGGTCAAGAAGGCAAAAACATGCTGCAACTGACACCCCTGGATAAAATAAAGAGGTGGCAGTACACCCCAGCATAGATGGTCACTCCAGAGATAAGTGCCCTGTAAAAAGGCAGTGCCCTGTAAAAAGCACATCTAATGCTATGCAATAGATAGCCTAGCTCTAAGACAGTAGTCAAGCTTTAAGGTGGGCTTAGAGATAAAATCCCAAGACAGTGCTGGACTTGGAAAAGCTCTTCAAGCAAATTGGCCTTGATTTCTTTTAATTTGCTTTTACCCAGAATGGGGGCAGTCACTGGTGTAGTCTGTTAGGGATTCATGAGGTGCAAATCTATCCATGACTACTTTTTCAGGTGCACTCAACCAGGCAAAAATAAAGGTGTGGGGTTCAGCCAGACTCCCCTTAAAAATATCTGTCCTCCTTCAGTTAAACACCCATGCTCTCTGTTGTCCACTGATGAGCATTCACCCATCTTCCTTCCCCAGCACTGATTTTGTCTACATTGACCAAACTCTGTGCAAAAGTTTGAGTCAAATTTGTCTGTTGCTACTCAGGTCATCCCTGACCACTTTTGAGCTGAATCCTGGTTTTTAGCACATGTTACTTCTAAGTCAACCCAGCTGTCATCCAGGTGCTTGATGAACTAAAATGTCTTAACCAAAATGAAAAACAACTTGCTCATTAAGAAGACGTGCCATATTTTACTTAACACTTTCATGTAGCACCAAGATTTATTGCTGGAAATCACCAGCCCACCATATCCATCTTCTTTGTCTCATTTTACGTGTCAGGATCTTGAATCTTATCAGGAAGGCAATTTGTGACAAAAATCTCAAGAGAAAGGTGGCAGAGCATATGACTGGAGTCTTTCTGTAAAAGAACAGCTAGGCTTCATGTTCAGGGAAAACATCATTTTTCTGACAGTTGATTTTGGTATGAATCACAGCAAGCCCTTTCTTTTTTTCTCCCTCAATTTTTGATTTTTCTATTCAACTGTCCCAGGCCTTTCTTGCAGGATTTCTTTTGTACATGTACCCCAAAGGCAGAGATCTGGCAGTGACTGCCAAGGTTTTCAATCATGTGCTGGCCCAGTTTTGGATCTGGTGAAACTCTTGTGAACCAGGAACATTTCAGATTTCTAAGTAAATTCCTATTTTTCAATGAAACTGAGTAGCTCTCTACATATACCTAAGGTGTCATCAGCACACACAAACACACCCATGCACACTGATAATGCACAGGTACTCACACAGTAATTAGAGGGAGCTATTTTCAGATGCACAGAGGTTTATTATGAACAGTGAAAAATAAAATAAACAACTATTAAGAGCAACCCAGTAGAGCTCTGTTAACTCTGCAGGAAATATTTGTCCATTCTGACAGAATGATAGGCTTATACTAATGCTCCAGCCAGTCTGCTAATACAATAATTTTGTTTCCACAGCTAACTTTTGTGATAATTTTAGGACCAATGTTTTGCTTCCTAGGTTTCATTTTTTGGTGCATTCAACTCCATTCCTTGGGGTAGATGTTCATAGGTTTGTAAAATTACAGAGGGTTTAGGTGGGAAGGGAGATCTGGGGGTCTCTCTGCCCTTTCTCTCCCTCACACCCTCACAGCCAGGTCATGTCTGATGGTGGATGGTTCCCAAGGATGGAGATGCCACCACAACTCCAGGTCCCAATCCAGGACTGTCCAGCTCTCCTGCAGCAGACTTATTTCCTCCTACCTTGTCAGTGTTTCCCTTACTGCATGTTTTTGCCCTGATCTCAGCTGGCCTCTCAAGCATGTGCTGCTCCCTTTTCTTCTAGATCAAACAAATCTAGCTGGGCTGCCTTTCACCTCCTTTCTCTTACCTTTGGGGAGAGGAGCTGTGAAGCTGTTGTAGCACAAGGTAGATTGTAATCCACATCTATTGGAAAAAGCAGAAGCAGGGAATGGCAGAAAGACCACCACTGAAATCTGGTCAGTGGTGTGAAGATCTGAACCCAGGATGCATTTAATCTTCCAATTCTATCTGGGCAAGCTAAATTTTCCCATTTGGATAGCTCTGCATATAGCCTGATTTTTCTAAAATGTGAATCATCTAGGTACGCTTGTTAAAAATGAGGTCATTTAATTGAAATACTGAATACGGCCTAGGATTTGATTTCTATTTTTACCACATCTCTGTTTAGGATAAATAACATTTTTCCTTCCTTTGATGGTGAGCAAAAGGTTGCTCAGGACATATTGTGGAGTTTTTCTATCACTTACCAGATACCAGTGTGAAGTCTAGCACTGATAGAAAATTCACTGTACTGTTTTTTCAGTACTTCAAGCCCAGGTTTTACTTTTGACTGTAAAAGAAACCAAAACGTATTTAAAAACAAAAACAAAAACAAAAACCAAAGAAACAAAAAGAAAAATAAAAAAGAGCACTTCAAACAGTGTACAGTTGTGTACACTCAGACCTTCCTGCTCGACTGAACAGACCATATCTGGCAAGTGGTGACCAAGGAGTCTGTGAAACCTGTGTTGGGAAAGGAAGCTGTGTGACTGTATTTATATGACTCCTTTCTTGCTCACTCGCTGAGAACACAACATCTTCTTGACACAAAAGAGCTGCCTTGGTGTGAAAAGCAAGCATGGTTCGTGTTGTACAGGTGGGCTCTGTGCCCAGGGAGGGGGGACAGCAGCTCGGCCTGTGCCAGACACTCTTTCTGGTGGCATGGACAATTGCCTGCTGACTCTCAAGAAAGAGCAAACAAAAGATCAGTAAAAGCTACAGACATCTAACCCAGTGCCCTAGACACATGGGGAGAGAGGGATATCATCAAATTCAACATTTCCAGCCCAGATCCTCAGCATTTTACTGAGACCATTCATATCTGGCTGGATCACTGGCAGGACCAGGACTTGCACCTTAGCAGCTACTAAGCAGGAATTAGCAAAATTACCCTCCAGAAGGAGATTGTCAACGGGGTCTTGATGTCCGCAGATGTGGACAGATTTTTGGATTCAACAACAAAAGTGTCTTAAATTCAGGCCAAATGCAGACAGCTTGCCTGCAATGATATTGGAGGAATCGCAGGCCAAGTGTTGAAGAGGGGTGTGCATAAAACTTAGTGTCTGGAGCGTGTACAACTTGCTTCCACAGCTGAATATTCTGAAATCAAACCAAGCTCTGGAACTCAGATAAATCCTGAGCATCTCATCTACTTGCTGGCTGGACAATGGAGGGAGATGAGAGGACATGGACTTCTGTCCTGCCTAGGATTACAGGGTTACTCCCTTTTATCCAGGCTAGTTTTCTCTGCCACTCTCAAGAAGGATCTCTCAGATAAAGGTGTTTAAGACAAGATGCTAAGTAAAAAAACCCACTGAAATAACTAGAAAGAGCAAAAGACCAAAGCGTTGGAGATTTCTTCCAAGGCTCTAGAAGTGGTGCATGGACACCTCATGACAAACCCGATCTCCTGCACAGGAGTGATGATGAACCCTCTTTCTTGGAAAGAGGAGCCACTAAAACGGTGGATCGTGATATATTTCTTCCCATTCTCTTCTGTTCCATGCATATTTCCCCCGTCGATATACCCTGTATATAAGTCCTGCTGTTGTGATCACAGGCATCTGCAAATGTGCAGATGCAGATGAACAGCAAATCCAGCCCTGTTGCAGGTAACAGGAATTTCCACCCCAGCAACAGCAGCTTTATTAATTCACCAAATCACATTGGCCCAGGATTAATTACGCAAGCTATGATAGCATGCATGGACTCTACAAGCTTGTTAATGATTCATGTGCCTTTTAGCCTCCGGGAAGAAAAAATCAACAGGAGGTAGGGGTGGTACCTTCACATCAGAGGGGCAGTTCAGCCAAAATGGCATAGCTTTCTGCCTCCTCCCATTAGCAATAGATCTTGCTCCTGGGGACTTCCATAGAGCTCACAGATACACTCTAAGAAAACGAGAAATTTTTTTCTGTGCAATTTTGTTTGTAGTCTTATGGTACTACTACTTTTTTTTTCTTTACAGGCAGGAAGTCCTCTGTAGGTATGCAGTATTCCCAGGCCAATACCTCATGGCCACACATTGGCATGAGAGCAGCACTTCTCAGCCCATTCATCCCCTCTCTACTAAGGGCTGGAAAGCAAATGCCTAGCAAGAAGTAAAAGCATGGGGCTAGCATGTTTTTGTACTGTCCCAGGGTACTGTCCTGGCCTCTAGGTGTGTGCAGCTGAGGAAAGAAGCCTCTGCCCTGAAGCAGAGGCTCTGTCTTTGCAATTAATAGCCCTTGACGGATTTTTCTGTCATGAATTTGTCTAATTGCTCTTTGAACTTGTGTGAGCTTTTAGCATGCACAACATCCTGTGGTTCAGTGTGTCCATGCTCTAACTATGCACTGTGCAAAGATGCCCCTTCTTTTTTGGAACTGTCAGCTGGTGTCATTTGCTGCTCCTGACCCCTGCACCATCCGGCTCATCAACCTGTGAGCCAAGGAGCACAGGCCCAGGCCTGCTCCTCCCTGGGGCACTCCTCCTGCCTACTCTCCTTCAAGAGATTAGCCACAGGCACACACATAAGAAACTCTGCTGCATCCAAGATAAATTTTATATGGCAGGGAAAGTCAATTTAAGACAATTGATCAGTTTTGCCAGCTTTGGAGCAGGACATCATTGGGGGTGTGATTCAGTCAAGTGCTAAGATTGTGCATAGCTCTGAGTCTGAAATTTTTCCTTTTGTGGTCTTACTGCCTAAGTCAGCTTTTGCAACAGCAATCAGTTTGTGGAATGAGCTTGTCAAGGACAGGATCACCAGAATATTTATAGGTACTAGAAGAGGCAATCTTTGAACCATGAAGGAAATTGAATTGTGATGGAACATTCTATTAAGAACAGTCCCTTCTGGAGGAAGCCCTGCTCCTGGGCCACGTGTCTGGGACCATACAGAGACTCCTCGTAGGTCACTGCACTTACAGACTCCACAACTGTAGCTATAGCATGAGTCAGAGTTGTCACATCTATGGCTTGCTGATGGCAGATTGAAAAGGTACATGGTAGGTGATTTGAAATCATTGATAAGGATAATGATTATGATTATGGCTTAATCCTCTTTTTGCAGACTTAACCTCACATGTTATTGATGCCATCAGCTACAAGCAACCCCTGGACACTACCTGCAATTGGCGCTGTGGGCCAATTGCACAGCTGAGCTGCCACAATACCCTGTCCTGTTCTCATCAGGGGTAGGATCAGGCAAAGAGAAAGACCTGCCTATGAAGGAGGTTTCTCAAAAAGCCTAAATATCCATTCTCTTTGGAAAAAGTAGTTTTTTAATGTAGTTAAAAGGATCAGCCTGGCATTCACAGGTAGCCTTTATTAAATACATTGAAGTCCTCCATGTCCCTGGCTTCCTTTCCACACAGTTCCTCTGCCCTTTCATTATCTTATAAACTATTGCATGGTTTTACAGAAAATTTGCTGTAAATCCTAATCCAGTTGCACAATTCAGAAGCCTTTATCATGTCACTGAAGATGATTCATCGACCATAAGGGCTTTTTGGGGCTTTGTGGGGACACCTTCAAGGATCAGGCTCTGTTCACCTGCATTTTTTTATTTCTCATAGTTGCAGAGGAAAGAGTGGATCCATACTTCTGAATGTGTCTGTAGTATCTCCCATGATTAATGTCCTGAAATGGCAAGAAACTTCTGTGAGGTTTTCTAACTGGTTGCATTATGTATGCATCAGCTGCTCTGCATTTTCACAGAACCACAGAAATGGGTCAGATTGAAAGGGACCACAGTGAGTCATCTGGTCCCACCTCCCTGCTCAAGCAGGGCCATTCTAAAGCACATGGCACAGGATTGTGTCCAGACCGTTCTTGAATATCTCCAGTGAGGGAGGCTCCACAACTTCTCTGAACTTGTTCCCCTGAATGGTCACCTGCACAATAACTATTTAAAAATTTATTTTTTGATTTAACAATGGCACTAGCTGTGGGAACAGTGTGGGAGGGGTGGGGGGAGTGTTGTTGGATTTTTTTCCATTTTAAATGCCTAAACAGATTGTTTCTTTTCTCCACAGGCATGGCTGATCTTAGCTGCCTGTTAAATCTGATGGGCACAAGGCCCTTTACCAGAGCCTGAGAGCAGTGCAAAGATAACTGCATTTTGTGGACTCAAGTTTTAGGGATTCTAGGTTCTCTTTTTTATGACTCAGTTGTTTTTCTAATAGATTTGTGAGTGCTGTGCTGCCTAAACAGTGTCACAGACAGGATGAGCTATAGCAGGGAGAACAAGAGATGTTGTTTGGGGATTTCCTATTCCTGTACCCTGGCCAGGCTGATGTGCCCAGCTTGCACCTCAAGGAGAATCCTGTTCCCTGAGTTCCTGCCTAACTCCCACTGAAGTTTAAAACCAGTGTTTGGAAATTTTTTCTTGCTAAGGGCAGGTCAAAAGACAATCAGCCTCTGTGCAGTTCTGAAGTTGAAGCAGGAGCCCTTACTGGACAGATGGGGAAAGTCTGGTGAAGACTCAGACTCAGCTTATGACTTACCTGAAAACACCCCGCAAGCCATACTGTTGCCCTCAAACAAGCCAAGACTTCTAATTTCAGCCAGCTCTGGCTATTTATATTGTTATCTAACCCAAAGCGACACAGACCAGCGGTAAAGATACCCCAGCTGTAGCCAGAGAAGCCAGCATAATTGCATTAATAATAAACTTTCAAAGAAGACTTGCATGGAAAGCAAAGTGTTGGTTAAATGAATGAATTTTCTTCTGGTCTGAAGGGTGCTACATTAGCCGCCTCTGCCTGGCCCATCTTCCCTGGCAGGTCAATGTGGCTTGGAACTTGGGTAACACCTCCAGCCTAGGTCTCATCCACAATGCAGCCCTCTTTCACTGAAGAGTGCTGGAGCTTAACTGAGATATGCTAAAGGCAAACCTTCAACTAAGCTGTTTTAACATCACAAACCCTCTGTCCCAGCCCGGGGTTCAACACCCTTAAACTGGTGTGAAGGCCTGCAGGGAAGATCAGGTTTCAGTAGCTCCTCAGACACTTAGTAGATCTAGACTTGATCTTGCTAAAGGTCTCACATAAGATGGGTAATACCAAAGACCCAATGTCTCAAAGCAGGGTGGCTGAAGTCCTGTTGTGGCTGATGCAGAGGAGCAGATATCTGCATCAGATGATTCATCTGAACAGTCTTAGGGGGATGAGTCACTGGCTGGCAGTGGTTGGGTCTCTCTGGCCTGTGAGATGACATGTGAGGTGGCCTTCAGTGTCCCCCATGTCCACTGATGGAGCTTTGCTGGTTTCCTGAGACATAGGCTGAACTACCTGTGCTTTGCTGCCCTGGAGGACAACACCAGCCTAGAGGTACCAGCCATCACTAATTTCTGGTTACGGCCTTGAAATCTCTTCCCATGCTGTGTTTTCCATCCTAGGGTACAGAGAGATAGCACACCACAGGGTTTGAAGGGAATGAAGCATAAAAACAGGACTGAGAGGGCTCTCTATCTTGCAGGGCCTTTACCAGTGCCTGCACATCTCTAGACATGGCTAAGCATTTTATTGTTTTTAATTAAGCAAGCAGTAATTCTCCAGTGACTTTTTTCAGAGGTCTGAACTAATTACCTGCATATGTATAAAAAGAGTATCCTGCCTGAGTTCGATGACTGGCTGGGTGTGGGAGAGCATTGGCAGGAGCCCTGTCCCTTCACTTGTTCATCTTTGAGTCAGTGCTGTGCAGGGACTGACTGCCTGTGGATGGCCCAAGTTGAATCAGCTGATTTTATTTTTCTTTATCACCTTCTCTTTCTTTTCTCTTCTTCTGTCTTTCTTCTCAGTTTCCCAGCTGCTCTGTGAGGAACCATGTGTCTCTGCGTGGCTCCATGCTGCACAAGGAGCTAGCAGATGCAATCCTGTTCCATTTGGCCCATTATCTTTTTACAGGATTCTTTTACGGTCATTACTTCATCCAGCCCACAGAGCAGCTCTCCCATTATCCCAATGAGAATATTCCAGTGATTGTCACAGCCGTGGTGTCTATCACTACAAGTATTTTCCGTTGGGCAGGAGCAGCCGTGGCAGCAGGGAGCCCCGAAAGCTCTCTTTTGTCCTTGTGCACACATTTCTGTGCACATCTTACCTGGTCACACAGACACACCAGAGCCTGGCCTGCTGCAGGTAGACCTGGTGCTGGCGTGTTCAAGGAATACCTTGTGAAGGTATGCCTGCAGCCAGCAACTCTGGTGGCTTAGACAATCTATGCTGGGAGGTCTTGGTGCTGCTGGAGGCCAGGATGAGGCAAAATCAAAGGAAAATTAAACTTTGATATCATCCAGAGAGGCAGGGAGATGGAGCACATGGAAAAAGAGGGTGTCCTAACATGCTTCACAGTGCAGCCCAAGACAGTGATAGCAAACAGGCTGAATACCACCTGGAAAAGAGTGCTTATTTTGTATTTTAAGTTACCCTTGAATAACGTTACTGATGCATCAGTGCAAAGAAAACTAAAAGCCACTTCCCAGAAATGGTGATATATTTGTACCGTCTCATGACACCGGTGCAGAGCAGAGAGGAGCAGCACTCTGTAAGCCCAGGTTCCCTCCAACTTTCTCTTGGTTCATCTCTAACCCACTGCTCTGGTGTCTTGAGGTGCTTTGTTTTGAAATACAACTTAGCTTGCAGTGTTTTCCTGCGTTCAAAAAGCTCACCTGTCTCCCTGGGTTAGGACAGACCCTTGCATGTTGATGATCAATGTGTCAAGGTTACAAAGAGATCTCGTGTTTCAAGACAAGACAGGGCAGGTTGTCTCTACCTGCCTTCAAAGTAGGGGTTACTGCTATAGGGAAGTAGTACATGGGACATTTCACCCTTTGAAGAGTGCAGTACACAAGGACACAGCAGGAGCAGGAGCAGGAGCACCATTTAGCTCCTCTCAATGCTCCCCTGTTCCCAGAACCTTTAAATCGGTTACACATATCAATTAAGTACAGCTCACACACCCTATGAGGCAACTAAGTGCTATTTTACTTATTTTATTACAGATGGAGAAACAAACGTGTAGAAAGACCTGCTGACACGTGGCTTCAAATCCTCTGGCAGAGCACAGACTTCACCCATCTCTGCTGCATTCCCTGGGTCGCCCTCCTTCCCTGTTGCTCCTCCGAGTGACATTGGCTCCCTCCAGCCCCTCCCCACTGCAAAAGTGCCTGTCTCCAAAGCATGCTCTAGGTCCTCCCCACCTGTCGGTGGCTGAAATGAGGGTGAGCCCTGCAGGGTCTCACTCTGCGTTTCTCAGCCTGTGTTTGGTCTGTGCCTGACATGAGGGGGCCTGGTGAGCACTGTTGTCGCTGGCAGAGGCAGAATAAGTGGCTGTACTGATTAATTCTGGGCCTATTGGGGGTCACATATTAACAATAAACTGGAAATGCCAACTAGGCTGCGTTCATTCTTGATTGATATGGCATGATTTAATTAACCCAGGCTTATACTTGAGCATAACCCATTAGCATCTGATATTAAATACTCTCTGAACTGCCTGAGCTTAGC
>VYZR01043850.1:4302-30266 GCA_013400675.1 Oxylabes madagascariensis
ATTTGGTAAAAGGGCAGGAACACCTGGAGATGAAAGAATTTCAGTGTAATGTTAGATCAATAGCATTTTCACTGCTTGAAAAGGTAATGCTGCTTTCCTAGATAAGGACAGGCTGCAGACAGAAACCCTGCCATGCTGCAAATGCCTANCCTTTCAATTTTAGATTTTGTAAAGCTGAGTGACATTCAGACCCATCAGGGTTAGAACTCTGATTTTTCTCCAGAATTTGCTTAAAGACTGCACTGGCTCCACCTTCACAAAGCAGGCAGGGCATCTTATTTCAAGTTTCTCCACAGAGACACAAGAAATTCCATTCCTGAGGGTGGCTGCTCATCTTGGAGCAGTGAGGCAGGTCACCTCCCACCATTCTCTGAGTACAGCCAGGATTTAAGCCAATTCCATTCCAATGCTTCATTAAAGTCCTGGCATAGTCTGCCTCTCCTTTCTACATGAAATCAGCATCCCAAGACCTCACTACAGTAAAAGGTGCCCTCTTGAATCAGCGCCAAACCCTTTGAAGGAAGCATAAAAGAGGCACTACATGGCAAGACATTTCAGCCTAACACAAATGGGCACTTAAATATCCACCTGAACACTAACTCTACAAAAAAATAAAAAAGAACACAGCTTTTTAGGGTACCAAGCTGTTCCTAATTACTAATCAACAGGAAAATGCAGTCATGTGATCAGTTATTAAAAGCTTTGATTTTTTTACATATTCAGTAGTAATTAAGAATGAGTAAGTAGGATATATTTTGCTAGTAAAAATATTATCAGGTCATGTACAGGAAGAAGCAAATTTTGTTACAAAAACAGTTGGTACAGGCAGAAGTGACAATGTTCACAAGTGCCCGAGCACACCTGAAGCAGTTGGCAGAGCTAAGAGGAAAAGCAGATAGCAGCTAACAGAAAGCTACATTAAATACTGCTCCTTTTGATCCTCAGCTGAGGCCCTGGACACACAGAACAGCCAGAATATGAGCCTAGGAACCAAAACCCTACATGGGAAAGGAACAATGTTTTAACAGAAACAGTGATTTTATGACACCTCATCTAACCACTGGATGTATTTTCTCTCCTTTATTCATTTGCATCTCTCGCCTCTTTCTTTCATAAAAGCTTGTAATACTTCTCTTGGAACATTCCTCCCTCTTCTCCACAGGCAGGATGTCTTCCCAAATACAACATCATTAAGCAACAACTTTTTCTTGTCATTCACCACTAAATCCTCCTCCCTGACCAGCAATGCCATCGTGGCAGCAATGGATCCCACAGCAAACCCGCCCAGTTTCACATCTTTTATTCCAACAAGGCTATTTTTAAACCCGGATCAGATTTCTGATAAGACTCTCAGGCAGCTGTGCTGTGTGACAAGAGCAGGCAAAGAGGACACAGAACCCCAGGATTTAAAAACCAAGCAACTGGAGGGCAGGGGCACTGCCCAAGACACTCCTAAAAATGTTGTAATTGTTTTTCCCTTTGTATTTAGTTTTAGTGATTGCTGTTGCTGTTTCAAATCTGAAGAACATGAGGGCCTTAAAGCCTGTCTATTTACTGAAAAGGAATGTACTTCACTGCACAACGTAGTCATAGGAAAGCTGTATCTAAAGTCTGTTTAGAAAACAATGAACAACTGTCTTGATTTAGTATCTTCAGCTCTGTAACTCCATTACTATCAATATTTAAACAAAGGGTAAAAAACAACTTCTCATAGTAAGTACTACACACTTATTTTATCCTACTAGCTCTGCAGCAACAAAGCTCAGTTGAGAAAAGTCCTGGTTCTAATATTGCTGCCGTATCAGTAAAAGCGGGAAAATCGTTTTATAAAGGAAGAGCAGAAATCAAACAAGAAAGGAATTTTGTTTGTTTGTTTCTAGAGCTGCCTTTTTATTTAAGAAAACACAATGGAAAGCATAAAAACCTCAGAAGAATGAAGCAGACAACAGTGCCCTAAGGGAAAGAGAAAGAACACAGATGCTGTGTTCCAACAGCAGGCAGGAGTTATTGGGCTGTGGATCGCTGAGTGCTGCAGAACCAAAGCCCCCAAATCCAGAAATATAAATTTATGATTATACCTGGGCTGTCTCAACAGCTGCTGTGCTACAGTCCACCTGCTAAGCACCTATTTCATTCTGTCTGTGGGGTTTCCTAAGTTAATTCAACACCCACAAAAGAGAGTCAGCACATCTTGCAGGAGCCTGGGGATAGCAGCATTTACAAGATCACCTACAAAGGTGACAAGCAGCAGCTATTACACTTGCATTGAAAAATCAAAATAGATCTCTGAACAAATGCAGGACCTTTAAACTGCTTATCCCCTAACAAAAGGGCCTCCCAGAAAATATTTTCCCAAACGCCAGTCACACACGGTATTGCTTGTTTCACTAGAGCACACATTCAAGGTCACTCAACCCCCCAAACCCTATTTTTTCATCCAGCTATTTCTCAGATCCTCAGATACAGGACCCTTAAAAGCTTTTTCTCTCTTCATAGCAGCCTGTCCAAGCCCTAGGAAAGCCTGCTACATTCAGCAGACTCCAGCATTAACCAATGCTTCGTCCTACATTTACCCAAATTTTAACAGCAGAGTGATTCAATGCATTTCCCCACCAGCCTTGAAAAGCGCATGCCGTGTACCAGATGTTCACTCACCCAGAAGCTCGCAGCCTGCCACCAAGGGGAAAAAAAGGTGGGCAACAGCTCTTAATTCCTCTGTGTGTGGCTGAAGAACGTTCTCCCTCCTGCGTGCTGCATTCTGTAGAGCCACTGCAGTGCTCCGAGCAGGCAGACTTGCAGGAGCAGCTGGAAAGCAGCCGTGTCCTCTCTCCTACGCTGAGCAGAGGTGTCCATCCCACAGCCAGGAGGGTTTTTGCTCAGAGAACCTGTCTTCTACAACCTCCTCGCCACAGGGTGGGTCACTCTGACAAGTGGCCATTGGAAGGTGGAGATCAGGGCAAGAGAGGATAATAAAGGCAAGAAATTTGCCTGCGTGTGTGTAGGAAGGGAAAAGAATAAGTGGAGCAAATAATGAGTGAAAGAATGGAGTCAGTATGCAAAGAAAATTATTTCGTGAGCAGACTGTTTGTGCTGCTGACCTCAGTCCATTCCTCTCCAATTTTTAACTCCTTAGAGCCAGGGCTCTGCCTGGGAGAGGTCACAGCTCATCTCCCCTGCCATGAACCACTGTAGGATGGAACCACCAGATCCTGCAGTGAGGCTCTGGAAATTCACTGCTGCTCCATTTCATAGCTCTAGGAAGTTCTCACAAATCAGAACACGCACACCAAAAGCCTGGTTGGTCCATCACATTTTCCTTCTATACCTGGCAAGAAAAGCCCCTCTAAAGTCAGAGTTGAAGAGGGTGGCCAGAGTTCATATCACCACCATTTCTAAGACCTTCACAGAAAGGAGAATTTTTCTGCAGTACCTGAATATTATCAGGTTTTAGGAACTTGATGCCTGCCGAACATTCTTTTCCACAACAAGGAGTGCTGTATGCAAGTTAATCTCACACCCATGACCTTGTTCTGGCCACCTAAAGATTTTGCTGTCATAACAAACTCCACAGACACTGCACACATTTAACTGTGGCATAAACTCGAATGCCACAGCAGTCTGTATTTCACACAGCAGCAGCTATCCCATCAAAAGGGAATACTAATACCTTTTGCATTTCTTCTTGGGGATACAGAACAATACAGTTTTTTATACCTGAAAAAAATTTAAGTCATTACTGCATTTGAGAAGAGGCTTACAGAATCTACTTGGCTCTCAGATTCCCTGATACTTATTAAGGACATTCTCTCCATATTGGAGCCTACATGGTAAAGCAAGCAGCAAACCCCACTGATACCACGCAATATCCAATGAAACAACTCAGCATTTCATTCACAGCACTGGAAACACCTTCTACCCCACACCACTGTAAAGAAACTTTTCTAAATACATAACAAAGCCCCTGACTCTGTAGACAGGTTGAAAGCTGCTCCTGTTCTTCTGTCATCTGTCAAAGGACTCCATTCAATCAAGTCAGGAATTAACACTGAGCATTTGCAAGTGCCATTGTAGCTTCTGAAGCACAATTCTAGCAAATAAACCAACCTAGCTTTAGCTAAGACAGCTGCTAGAAGAACCAAGCTCAGCTACCCACTCTTGTGAATCATTTCCTGAATTGCTGTAATTAGCATTGTAAGGCAATTCATGCTCAAATCCAACAGAAGTCAACACTCATCTTAATTTACTATGTTAATCTCAGAGCACTCGATTCCCAGTCAATTAGCAGCTTTCCCTTCAAGATGCACCTCAGCAGGAAAAGAACTGAGACCAGTGTGCAGGAGACATCGGCCTGCTGGGTCACATCTGACCTGTGCACCTGGAACCTGCTTGGCCACGTCCTTCCCTCTCTTTTTATGACTCTTTCAATTTTGATGTGTACTTCACGTTTCTGAAATCCTTTGCTTTCTCCAAAGTCTAGAACCAAAGCACTCTGCTCCACAACTGAATGCACAGGCAAACCCTGTGAGAAAGCATCGTGCCCAGAAATCACCACTGTTGCCTGCACAGCCTTTCNACCACCACTTGCATGCTTGCATGAATGCTAAGAAGAATTCATCACCATTTCCCACTACCATCAAAAAAGTTTTGACTGCCTGGGATGTTTTCCTATATGCTGGTTGATCCCTACAGCTTTATGAAACCTGTTAGCTTCTCTCACCCTTGGAGAGCCAGACTTTTGATATCATAAACCTTGATCTCATTGAGAGTTTGACGAAGCATAAAATAAGCATCGTTTAACAGTCAAATGAACAACAAAGGACCTTTTGTGATAGCTGGAGAGTACAGGAAAGGAGCAGCGAAGGAATCAGGACTAAGAAAAAGACAACCGCTTTTACATGGAGGTGACATCCTGCAACTTCTGATTAATCATTTGATTTATCAGTGACACGATATGATTTCAAATTAATACAACAACTTGAATTCTTGTCCTGACACAACCCATCTGAAGACTTTAGATTTAGACAGAAAATTATATAAAGTAGAATGGCGACAATGCTGGAGGAGTACAACGTGATAAGGAAATCTGACCTCCGGGAAAACATTTTCTTTGAATTTTTTTGGCAGAGGGTAAACAGTAAAGTCCCCAGGTTTTTGGCACAAGGAAGGAAGACTTACAAAATGCTTCTCTTAAAAAAAAGAAATTTATTTTTCTTGTGTAATAGTACCTTACTGCTCCATGGGAGCTACGGTTCCAAGATGACAATCTCAAGATGAAGCTCACCTTAGGAAGGCAGAATTCACCACAGGTGAAAACAACTCATCTTTTTATGGCAGAGAATGAAGGACAGTGCACAGCAGCCCCTGAAGGAAAACATTTGGGCTTGGCAATATTTCAGTTTGGGAACATACACAATTTAAACTAGAGGAGCTCTGAGGAAGGAAAATAAGAATAAACAAGTCATCTTTAACACAGTTTCAACCAGCCCCCGAGAACAGAAGATACAAATGTATTTTTTTTCAATCTAGACTTTCAGAGGATCACTGAACATTTTAATTCCTTCTACCCTAACGCAGCAGCACTTTAGAAGGCTGTTGCTTCAGTAACTATTTAAAAATAAACTCTCCACAGAGCACATGGCACTAAAAACAAGCCTCTCCAGACTGATGAGACATCTAGACAGTGGTCCAGAAAAGGGCACATTAGCAGAAGAATCCTCCTAAGGAGGAAGCAAACATCTCAAGTGACACTCTGCAAGCAATTTAGCTGGTTTAGATCACAGCTGATACTATACATATAGCATTAACCAATTCCTCTCCAACAAAAGAACACAGCAAACTGCACAGCTAACCCAGCCCATGAGGCACGTCCTGGACACAGTCCTTGGTCCTACTGGCTCATGGCTATTGCCACCAAAATGTGTAAGCAGCTCCACCATCCCTGGGAAGTCTGGAGTATGTTTAGATTCTGTTTATAGCAGCAAGACAAATGACACAAGATCTGGAAGAAACCTGAAGTACCTGGAGCGAGGCACCAGCGTTCCCAGGCTCCCCAGGGAAACGAGACACAAAGGCTAACTCCAAACCAGCCTTCCTTTACAATCAGCACAGCAAGAGACACAGCTCTGCAGAGTTCTGAATGGGAACCTTGCCTAATTAATGAATTAGTGATTTAGTGTAGCAAAGTGAATCATCAAAAGCATGATGCATTCTCCAAAGCTGTTTACTCTTCCTGACACAGAAAAGCCATATCAGACTTTCCCAAATGGAGCAGAACTCTGTTTATACCAGATGGAATCCCATATACCGTGTACACAGACTGCTATGAAAGAAATTACTTTTTGCCACGAAACAAAACAACCCAATAAAAAAACAAACTAGTGAAACATTGTTAGATTTGACTGTTTAAAGCAAGGCTGCCAGGGAAACACCTGCCCCCATTCCTCATTTCTGTGCACATCACCACAGAACAAAAAAGATAAGAAAGTCTACTCTCCTCCCCTTCATTCCTTCAGTCACATAACCACGGTGCTGGAAGTGCTGGAGGACATTCCTCAACACAAGATCCAGAATAACCTATCCCATGGGTATCACTGCTGGGTATCAATTGGGTTTGTGCTCTTTAACTGGGTTAGAATCAAATTTGCCTTCTGCTTGCCTTTAGACTCAATTCTTTAATGAACCCTGAAAAGCATCTGAGTGTTAAATGGTGCAAATCACTGCAAGCTGCAGCATCTCACAAAATACAGCAGAGTTCATATTGTCCTTTTAATGTCCTTACACCCAACCCAACTTTTAAAGTCTTTAAGTCTTACCCAAGACTTTTTAACAGCTGTCTAAGTCTACACAACATATTTAGAAACACCAAGAGGAAGGCAAAAAGGGGCTCCCAACCATTCTGTTCTACCAGGGCCATAAAAAGATAGCAATATTAGCCAGGACTCACACAGCAACAAGCACTTTTATTTGCATGGCAGAGATGAGATCCCACAAAAAAAATGCTGCTGTTCTGTCTACACTTCCAGTGAGAGCTCTCCCCACAGACTCAGAGTAAAGAGACCTCAGTAATCCAAAGGGAGGTCACTGTAAAAGTTATGCTATCCATTGTCACTTCAGTTCAAAAGTTGCTTAGAAGACTAGAAGATTATACTCTAAGACTTCATCAGAGGCACCACCCAAAGTTCATTCCAAAGCATCTTACAGCCATGAAAATAAAAGATATAAAGGAAAGCTTGAAAGAGATTTATTAGAAGCCTTCAATGCACTGCAATGTCCTCTTCCCTTAACCACATCAGCCCCCAGCAAGGCTCGCCTCACTTCAAAGCATTGCATTTTCAGAGGAATTATTTCCAAACAGCAGGGCAGAGAGCAGTAATACAGAACAATTTTCCTGCTGGCCAGAGAGGAAGTTGATTCTGTAAATAGGCTATTTCCCAGATTTTAATTAAGCTGCACAACTGGAATCCTAATGCAAGAAAAAACAGCAAAAGGCCCATAATTTAAAAGAAATATTCCTGGACGGAGGTTGGAGCACAGAAAATGGCAAGATCTTACCTTTGTTTTGTATCCTACAATAACATTTGAGATCATCAGTCTAAAGCAGAACTCCAAAATGTAATATGCTACATAGGAGCAGAACAAGAAAACACATCTCCTGCACAGAGAGATCCACCTCAAGGGATGAGATGACTGCTGGACAAGTGGATCCAAGGAAAGAAGAGAACACAGCCAAAAGGCAAAACCACTAAAGGCAGACAAGCAGAGGCCTGTTGATTCCACTGCCAAGCTGTTCTAGTTCAGTCAGCTCATGGCAGGTGAGAATCACCAACTCTGAAGGCAGAAGATGAGGCACCAGCAGAATTATCTTTGGGACTCTTCATGACGGCTGAAAAGCATCCATCTGCCACTCCTCCTTCAGCACAAACAAAGCCAAGAAAGGCCACAACAAGGCTTTGCTGAG
This sequence comes from Oxylabes madagascariensis, assembly GCA_013400675.1. Taxonomy (NCBI): domain Eukaryota; kingdom Metazoa; phylum Chordata; class Aves; order Passeriformes; family Timaliidae; genus Oxylabes; species Oxylabes madagascariensis. The sequence goes on from VYZR01043850.1 coordinate 12,260, forward strand.
TGCCTCAAAGCAAGCAGCATCACCGAGTGGGACTACATGTCAAGTGCTCCACAGCACTTCACTCCAGATAAGAGTAGAAAAGGGCCAAGAAAATTAGCTTATGTCTGTAGCTGTATAACCCCACATATGAATGACTTTCAGTAAAAATGGTCATTGTTTTGAACAGTTGAGTATCAAGAAGAAACCCAGACAAAGCAAGGGCAGCCTAGACTAGTTTTAACCATGTGGCTAGACACAAAAGATGGTATCTCAAAGATTCTGTGGAGAAAGAATGAAAAAGGTTAACATATAACAAGGATAAAGATCTGGGATGAAAGAGATGACAGGCTGAGAGAGACAGGAATGTAGTAAAAAGGTTTTCCTCACAATTTCCATAGCTTTCTTCAGTGTCCCTTCTCAAAAATGAAAGGCAGTTTCTCATGCTGTCTATTGCAAAACAACAGGTTCAGAACAGTTGCTCTGTCAGAGCAATGAAGTTTTTGTCTTCAGCAAAAAAACTATGCTGCTACTGCCCACCTTCAGCAGAAAAGTTATGAACTCCCTCAGGAAGTGTGGGATGAAATACATTCCTCTTTCCTGAAGCTGAAATAATTCTATTGTTAATTTACTGCTGTCTAGGAAAAGCAAGAACTTGCATTTCCTTTCCTATCTTACTGAATACTTTTAAATGGAGTAAATTTCAAAAAAAAAAAGAAAAACATCCTTTGGTTTCCTCTTGCTACCAAGGCAAATGATTGCTGCTTGATTAAACTTTCAAAGGAGAGGAAAAAAAGGAGATGTATCAGAAGAGAGGCTGCCCACAGAGGTGAGCAACCTCCCCTACCTGAATCGTTTCCCATATCTGGGCACTCCATTTCCATCACAACTCACTGCATACACAAGAGTATCACGGTGCCTCTTCAAACCAAGACACAATACAGGCAGAATGAGAAGAGCCATGTCTATTTACTGTTAACACAAAGAAACCAAATGCTATTAGAGCCTTATCAACTCATTAACACATATTCCAACTACCTCCACATTAGAAGGGATCCACAGGGGCAGACAACAAATAATTCATTGAAATTGAACTCACTGTGTGCCCCAAAGACTCAGCTGAAATCCCAATGTTTTCACACCATTCACTAACACCGTCTATTGCAGATCTCATTCCTTGATGTGTGTATGTTCCCGGGTTCTCCTGGATGCACTTTTCCCTTTCTCCCTCTCCCCTGTGCAATTACAACGTGAGATGTCATTCAGCTGGGGGAGGGAGGAGGAGAAAAAGGAAGGAAAAGGGTGGTGAGTTGATGTTCCAATGCTAGCTTACCTCTTGCTCTATCTCCAGGATTTTGGGCTCCCCTCCTAGTAAACAAACAGTGCTGCCTCTTGTATCTTATCATTTCCAAATAGCAGCATGAACTCCAGCTCGGTATCACTGCTATTTTATTTCCACCTCTCTAATTACGAGCAGCATCCAGTGCTGCTGGGAGACCTAAGGAAACACCCAAGAGCAAACACAGGTCCCCAGGGGAACTCACATGAAATCCCCCTTACTTGCACTGCCCAGCAGGAACTGTTCCCTGCTCCTCTTTTTGGATGAAAGATGAGATTATCGTTAGGATCTGCTGCAGTAACAGCACTCCCAGGAAACCTCTGAGGGATCACATCCACACCAGGAGTATCTCAGCACCGCGGTACTGGGGAAAGCTGCACTTTGCACCCCTTTGTTAACAACACACAGGTGTAAGAGCAGCCCCCAGGGCAGGTGTGCGCTTTGCTCCTGAGTGATGAGCCTACACACAGCAGGTGAGCTAAACAGCATTGATGGGGTTTCTTCTTACTCCGGGTTGTTAAGACAGAACAACGGGCAGAGGAAAGATTCCTAAAACATCAAGCTGTAACAGCGTGTACAGGCTCTGCTCCTTGTGGGCAATTCCCAGTTTCACAGTCAGGATGGACCTTTCCTGCCTCTGCCAAGGACAGGCAGCAGCAGCACGGACAGCTCTCCCTTCACCTGGAGCTACCCTGAGTAACTACTCTGAGATTACACCAGCAGGACACCCCTGTTTGCAAAGGGAAAAAAAAACCACCCTAATCCATTCATGGATTACCTAAGTGACTGAGAAGTCATTTTGAAATCCTGCAAGAAAAGAGGAACACATCCAAATAAGGACCAGTTGTGCCTCAGCTTTCCCCAAGAAGTGTCATCGGCCCTGCATTACCGTGTGTACAACAGGAATTCGAGTTCACTCATGGCAAAGTAACAGTGCCAGAGACTTTATCAAAAGACCTGCACCTGCAAAGTAACTTAGATTTCTCATGTGAGGCATGTTTGCAGGATATTTGAAACCCAGAGAGGCAAGAAAGCTTCGAATAAAATGTCATCCTGACCTCAACCAGCTGTGTTTAGGCTTAGACCAGGAATATACAGTTACATACTATTTACAGATCCTTTCTTAATACACAGGATGGTCAGAAACAGGATTTGTATCCAAATTTTTTAAACATTGAAACTGAGATACATTTAATTCAGCAGCAGCATAACTGTTAGTTATTTCTTCTGCACAAGTACTTAGAAATAACTGGCAAAAGAAAAATATTTATGGTTGTCCTGTAACATTGAAGAGGAGTTCCCCGTCCATTAATTTAATAATTACAGGATTAGCAACACCTTTAGCTGTAAGGTGTGCCTCCCAACTGTAATTTAAGACATGAATGAATACAAGTCCAGCACACCTAGTTAAGCCATCTACTTAGACACAAGTATTTTAGGAAGCTGCAAGCTAAATACAAATATATCTGTTTCCTTAACTGTAGTGTGACTTTTGCAGCTGCAGATGAATGTGTGGTGGATTTTGGCTGGTTTAAAGGGGCACTGCCAACTTCAATCTAACTCCAAATCTAGTTTTGTACCAGTAAGCTTTCACAGACTCCCAGGCAGCATAAATATTCCCATGATTGAAGAGCTTAATTCCCATGCAGTGAGTTATTTTTACTGAACGTATCCCTGCAGTGCAACCAACACAAACACAAGTACTGAAAATGTGACAGTGAGAAATAAATAGAATGTGTACATTATAAGAAATACAGAAAGAGATATTAGCATAACTATTGGTAACAGCAGCATATTTCAAGCAAGTGCATAGTTATAGGAAGAAAATTTTGTTCATTGCATTTTTCAAAGCTCAGCTACCTTGTATCTTTCAAAGTTTCTAGCTAAAAGGAGCCTAATGGAAAATCAGTTTCTGTATATCCAGCTTGTCCACATTTATTGGCTCAGCTTCCCCTAAATCCACTGCACTAGCACAGACCAAGTTCATTTAAAGTGCAGAACAACCGAGAACGCCAATTTTGAGTCTAACGCGCAAAGATTTCCCATAGATTCTTCATTCTGTTCAACTTTCAAAGCAGCACAAGAGGACCAACAAAGGGAGCAGCATTTTTCTGTCGTGTCAGGCTTAGCAGTAACTTTTGTCGAGATGGAGGGAAAATATTTTCAGGAGCCTTCCAGGCGCTCCAGAGCACTAACCTTAACCGGATCACTGCATGAGGTAAGACAGGGCTTGCTCAGAATATGGAATTAAGTCATTGCAGCGAATGGATAAGCAGGGTTTTACTATCATACAAGAAAACCTGCGTTCAGAAGCCACATCTTAGGACAGCAGCCCGCCGAGATTAAGGACGAACCATAACACAAATACGGGAACAGCGGCACAAGTGTTACAAACTCAGCGCGAGGGGTTATCTGGAAGGGCAATAAAAAGGCTGGAGACAAGCGGCTCCCGCGCGGGCTGCCGTGCCTCACGTAGGGCGCCGTAAGCCCCGGGTGACGGAAGCAGCGGCAGCGCTCCGTGACCCCGCGGCGCTGCCGGGCTCCGCTGGGCGCTCCGGGCGATGAGGCCGAGCCGCGGCCGCACAGCGCCCCGGGCAGCCCCGCAGCGCGCCCTCCGCCCGCNCCGCCCACCGCCCACCGCGCGGGCAGAGCCCCCTCCCCGCCCGTCCCGTACAGGGCGGCGCACCGGGGAAAAGGGGAGGGGCGGCGGGAAGCGGCGGCTCCGCAGCCGCTGGGCGCGCGGTGGAGAGAGGAGACAAAGGGAGGAGAGCGAAGACAACGGAAAAACAACAGATGCGGCGGAGAACCGGCGACATCCCCCACGCGGTTCTCCCACAGAGCCCCTAAACGCTACCGCTCCTCCCCCGCCCCCTGCGGCAGTGGTACGCTCCCGCCGCTTGAATTGCAACAGGCCGGGCGGGGATTGGCGGAGATCAAAAAAGGGGCGGGGCGAAGCTGCGACCGTTTAAAGCGCCCCCGGGCGGGGGGGGAGCGCCCCGGGAGCGCGCCCTGAGCCCCGGGAGCGCGCCCGGCCGCCGGGACACCGGAGATGCTGAGGGAGCCACGCGATGGCACCGAAGGCACCGGCGGGACAAAGGCGGCAAATAGATCTAAAAGCGGCCGCAGAGACGCTTGTAAAGTCGCCATGGGAAAAGTCCGGAGATATTTTTGGGTCGGGGGTGGCTGGGGAGAAGCTGGCGGTGGTCACGGCAGCTCGTCCCGGTTGGATCCCGATGCGCTCCGGAACGGGCTCCTTGCCCCTGCGCTCGGGAAGATGAGCAGCGTTGCGGCAGGTGGATGCTGCTGCCATCATCCTCATCTCCTGCTAATCAGCTCAGTTTGGGAGCCACAAATATTACTGATTTACTGATCCCTCAGGTGACACCGAGTGCTGGTACTGGCTGGACAGGGAAATGAGCCAGCCCTGGTCTTCAAGAAAGCACTGAGAGAAACCCAAAAATGTCCCACCAAAGCCTTCCAACCCTGCCTTAAGAGAAGTTTTGATCTCCATAGCCTATTAGAGATTTTGGCGTGAAAAGTAGTCGGGTATTGTAATAACACATGGTAAAACAACCAAGCAGGTATCATTCATAAGAGATGCATAAAATGAGTTAATGATGCGGCTGAGCAAATTCTTACTACGGTGGGGTATGACAAATATCAGCCAGAAGTGCACAATTCCCGATTCACTATCTATACCCATGTCTGAGAACAGATGGAGGAAAGCCTTTAGCTGATCTAAACTTGGCTCAGCCCACCCTGTTTACTGATGGAGTTTCCATGAGCAGAGAAATTAGAGCTACTGGTTGCAATCACTGGAGAGCCTCAGCCTGCTGATTCAGCTTACATGTTGGAAAATCTGGCAAGGACACCAGTCCTTACCTGAGCAGACGCACAAGGTCATGCCCATACAAGCACCAAAGGGTGGCAAAAGCTCCAGACAGGGATTATTCCCCCTTGGAAGTCCCTGAAGGTCACTGACAGAGCAGCTCTTTGCAGGGGAGGCAGCAGTTTCCATTATCTATTATCTATTCCATTATAGTTATTACAAAACCAATATTTGCAGGTGTCCTCCCCTGCAAAGATGCAGGTTGTGGGGTGTGTTAATTATTGAAAAATGAAAGCAGATGGAAACACTGGTGCAGTGTTCGCAGTGAGCACTGTGAACAGTCAGGAGGAGAGCTGGCAAGTTTAACAGTAATCTTCATAAAGTGCTAATAAGGACCCAAACAATTCCCATTAGGGAACTGAAGAACCATCTGCACTCTAGCATGAGGCTGCCTATGGCATCCACAGCAAGACTTGTATGTCTTGGCTCGATATTTTGGAATCCAGCACCAGAGAGGCTTAGTCATATGACAGGGTTATTTGCATCATTCTGCCGCTGGATTCCCAGAGAAGTTTTCACAATGTGCTGTAAGAGTAAGGGTTTGAACAAGTAGAAGTGAAGCAAAAACAAAGGGCCACACTGCCTCTGCATGTCCCTTGTCACCGCGTGCACGTGATGGGCAGAGTGGGAGGAGGGTGGCAGGCAGTGCTGCACAGAACTTCAGGCTAATAAAGCACACTCACAAAAACTGTGGTGTTTTTATATTGCAAAATAGCCTATTTTTCACTAAATGGGCTATTTTGCAATATAAAAATGAGCCAAGGCAGCTGAAACCCTGCATCACAGCTTAGTTAGAGAAGCCTGATGTTCCAGGCTGGTGATGTGCAAGGCAAGCCCAGCACCATATCTCCCCCGAGGATTTTACAGAACCGCTGGTTTGCACTGGGAAACGAGGTTGAGTGGAACAGCCAGCTCGCCCCAGCCAGGCAGTGATTGATTCCCTGTGAATTCATGCCTGCAGGCACAGTAAAACTGGGTGTTGGCACTCCAGGAGTGACCGCTAGTGAGCAGGGCAGCCCTTGAGGAAGCAGTTCCAAACCAACCCAGGGAAAAATATTGTGGTGCCAGAGCTTTTTAAAGGAGATGACCTGCTACCTCTCAAAATGAAGTCAGAGTATGGCACATTTACGAAAGTCTATATAGAAAAATAAGGCCTGGCTTTTTTGTGTAGTCCAAGAGAAATTATTGAAGGCTCATAAGGGCCAGGTGTTGCTCCCAGTCAGACAAGGAGTATAACAAGGAAGGCAAGTTACAGAAGAAAATTCAAGGAAGTTTTTGGTATCTCTATGAAATCAAAGCTATTTTCACTGTAAAAATAGCCAAGGAATCTTAAATTCTATTTTGACAACCTTCCAAGGTTCAGGACTTGCCAGGTGCAAGCTCCTGTGGGGATTTGTAATCCCTTTAAACCAAGAGCACCAAATTCCACTGGACGCGTACTATCCCAGAGCAGAGTCCCACATCTGGAAATAGGAAGTGAAAACACAGCAAGTGGATTTTCAAACAAGGAGGTGATCACCAAAATACAGCACTGGAAGGGATACTGAGAGGTCATCTAACTCCAGCCCTGTGAAAGCATCTCTGTCCCATCTGTTTTACCTCTTAAAGACCTCCCCAGTGCAGACACCACAGTCTATCCAGGAAAGATGTGCTTTTCTCATGATTCACTCTTTTTTTGCCTTTAGAAAGTTCCCCCTAATGGTCAACCTGGATCTCTTTTACCATAATTTACATGTACTTCTCATCCTACCCAACAGAGACAAAAAAAGAAAACCATTTGCTCCTCTCACTCCTGCAACAGCCTTTTAGATGCATGAAGATTTCTCGTGTCACTTACCACATTCCCCAGACCTAAAACCCCATTTCCCAGACCTAAAACCCCATTTCTTCTTGCCTGTCCTCCTAAATTTAAGTTTAGATAGAGTGAGGCTCTGTTGATTCATGGTGGTTCTCACTTTAGTCCATGTCCTTCCTGAATTTCTCTGTGTAGGAACAGCACACAGCCTGTTCCCAGTATGATGCAGAATGGAAGGTGCACTTGGTGTGTTCTGCAATCATCTCTCCTGTTTATACCTTCTAGTGTGACATTTACAGTGACAGAGGATTTGTTGTTGTTGTTGTTGTTTTTTGCTTGAATTTGTAAAAGTCAAGGCCACATCATGAAACCAAACCGTCACTGAAGCCCCTGAGATGCTCTCCATTGACAGGAACTCTTTTCCCCTGTGTTTCTGTTAAAAGTCACTGTGTTTGAATTGCCATCTGCTGTAAGCAGCTGAATTGGGATCTTGATGAGTTATAGTCTTGTTTTCTCATGCTCACACTTACTTGGACAGCTAAAGCTGTTTTTTTCAATGTAATCTGTATACAAATGAGCAGCTAACAGCTTCCAAAAGAAGAACTGTTTTCAGAAGAAACTGAAGGACTAGTCTAGTCTACAGAGGTTTTAAATTCGTTGCTTTCTGTCCAGTTGTTCTGGAGCACTGGCTTCCTAAGCAAGAACACAAGTGTTCAATCTGTGGTTCAAATGCAAGGCAGAAGTCACCAAGCACCCATCATTCTCCTGATGCGAGTGATTATTCACTGCATAGGCATTTGAATAACTGTAATATTTATGAAATGATGCGTTCAACCCCCTGCACCACCTCTGAACACACATGCACACCCTAATCCCAACTGATGTTGTGCACTGAGCTGGAGGCTGAATTTCAAATGAATTGCTGGTGGTTTTTGGTTGCAAGGAAACAAATACAAGTCTAATTCACTTGAAAAAAACCCCTCTCTCTTGGCTCACTAAGTAGAAACTTCTGTAGGTAAAAACTTCTGCAGGTAAAAACTTCTGCAGTTAGAAAGGAAAATAAAAAGCTGGCCCATCAAAACCAGTGAGTTCTGATCATGTAGATAAAACTTTCTAACCCTTCATGCTGAAAAAATAAGTGTTCTGATAGGTACTAATAAGGAAGGTTTCTCTAGGGCTACATGCAAATCTGCTGAGTGTTCAGTATAGACTTTAGCATTTGGAACTATTTTAAGAATAAGAGAGGCTCTGGGTCTGTGCATACACACTGCAGATAATTTCACTGCTCACAGATTTTGCCAAGCAGTAAAATGTAAAGTTGCAGCTTTGGGTTTGCTGCTATGACTCAGGACCGTGGGCATATGAGAAGCTGATGAGAAACACACAACTTTCACTTCACGATACTGTAAAGTTTTGAGCAGAATTAACTCAAATCAAAGGCTACACCAGTACAGAAAACTCCCTCCCAAAATGGTACATCATGCTAAGGGCTGGGAAGAGTAGCCCAGCTGAGTTTCAATTCATGCTTTAGTTCAAGTGTGTAAAGAGGTGTGAGATCATCCAAAGCAGTAAGACAAGTGCTTGTCAGGGAAGAAAATATAGATATGCAAGAACACCATACCCAGATGAGCTACTACTAGACTGCTGGCCTGCAATTAATACATCAGCCAAAAATCACTACTACAGCATTTCCTTGTGCTCAGACAGTCCCCGAGAAGCACCAAAGGGAATGGATTCAAATGTACCTTGGTGAAATGTAATGGCAATTCCTGCAAGGTCATTATTGAGACTCTTCATTGGTTCTTCATCTAATTTTGACAATACACAACAAGAGTTTCTTCCCCACAAGAGCTGCCTGAAAAGCTGAGATTGGTTTACTCCACATAGCGTGCATCAAGGTCTAAAAGGCATGTTTACTATTTGGAGTTTGGGTTAAGGGAGAGCCTGAGCTATGTTTTCTATGCTTGTTTTTAAAACAACAGCTTTTTACTCCTTTAAGGAAGTGTACGGAGCAGCTCCCTTGTGGTGTTGTCTGGAAATAACTGACAGCCCCAAATCTCAAACAGATTTGGAAGTTTCCCTCAAACTCTTAACCGTGGATAGGTTCTCTTTAGCTGTGTTGTCCTGGTTGAGAAGCTTATTGCTTTATTAGAACTACTGGAACTGTTCTTTGACAACCTATATAAAAGACTCTGCCTATGTTCAATCCAAATTCATCACTGTTTAGAGAAGTATTAATAAAAAGGGAAAAGTAAATCAATGAAGTCACTTTATTGATCTTGGGAATGTGGAGCTACTATTAATAAAACATGTTGATGTTGTTTTATGGATAGGTCAAAGTCCTGGTGAGGGTGTGTTTGTCATTCTAATTTTTGTGCTGTTTCATCAACAAAGTATTTGCTCTCGCAGTATTGTAGTTATTCATCTCGTGTTTTCCTCCCCCACAGCCAGAACATCTGCTAAACGTTTCTGAATCCCAGCTCNGAGACAAAAAAAGAAAACCATTTGCTCCTCTCACTCCTGCAACAGCCTTTTAGATGCATGAAGATTTCTCGTGTCACTTACCACATTCCCCAGACCTAAAACCCCGTTTCCCAGACCTAAAACCGCATTTCTTCTTGCCTGTCCTCCTAAATTTAAGTTTAGATAGAGTGAGGCTCTGTTGATTCATGGTGGTTCTCACTTTAGTCCATGTCCTTCCTGAATTTCTCTGTGTAGGAACAGCACACAGCCTGTTCCCAGTATGATGCAGAATGGAAGGTGCACTTGGTGTGTTCTGCAATCATCCCTCCTGTTTATACCTTCTAGTGTGACATTTACAGTGACAGAGGATTTGTTGTTGTTGTTGTTTTTTGCTTGAATTTGTAAAAGTCAAGGCCACATCATGAAACCAAACCGTCACTGAAGCCCCTGAGATGCTCTCCATTGACAGGAACTCTTTTCCCCTGTGTTTCTGTTAAAAGTCACTGTGTTTGAATTGCCATCTGCTGTAAGCAGCTGAATTGGGATCTTGATGAGTTATAGTCTTGTTTTCTCATGCTCACACTTACTTGGACAGCTAAAGCTGTTTTTTTCAATGTAATCTGTATACAAATGAGCAGCTAAGAGCTTCCAAAAGAAGAACTGTTTTCAGAAGAAACTGAAGGACTAGTCTAGTCTACAGAGGTTTTAAATTCGTTGCTTTCTGTCCAGTTGTTCTGGAGCACTGGCTTCCTTAGCAAGAACACAAGTGTTCAATCTGTGGTTCAAATGCAAGGCAGAAGTCACCAAGCACCCATCATTCTCCTGATGCGAGTGATTATTCACTGCATAGGCATTTGAATAGCTGTAATATTTATGAAATGATGCGTTCAACCCCCTGCACCACCTCTGAACACACATGCACACCCTAATCCCAACTGATGTTGTGCACTGAGCTGGAGGCTGAATTTCAAATGAATTGCTGGTGGTTTTTGGTTGCAAGGAAACAAATACAAGTCTAATTCACTTGAAAAAAACCCTCTCTCTTGGCTCACTAAGTAGAAACTTCTGTAGGTAAAAACTTCTGCAGGTAAAAACTTCTGCAGTTAGAAAGGAAAATAAAAAGCTGGCCCATCAAAACCAGTGAGTTCTGATCATGTAGATAAAACTTTCTAACCCTTCATGCTGAAAAAATAAGTGTTCTGATAGGTACTAATAAGGAAGGTTTCTCTAGGGCTACATGCAAATCTGCTGAGTGTTCAGTATAGACTTTAGCATTTGGAACTATTTTAAGAATAAGAGAGGCTCTGGGTCTGTGCATACACACTGCAGATAATTTCACTGCTCACAGATTTTGCCAAGCAGTAAAATGTAAAGTTGCAGCTTTGGGTTTGCTGCTATGACTCAGGACCGTGGGCATATGAGAAGCTGATGAGAAACACACAACTTTCACTTCACGATACTGTAAAGTTTTGAGCAGAATTAACTCAAATCAAAGGCTACACCAGTACAGAAAACTCCCTCCCAAAATGGTACATCATGCTAAGGGCTGGGAAGAGTAGCCCAGCTGAGTTTCAATTCATGCTTTAGTTCAAGTGTGTAAAGAGGTGTGAGATCATCCAAAGCAGTAAGACAAGTGCTTGTCAGGGAAGAAAATATAGATATGCAAGAACACCATACCCAGATGAGCTACTACTAGACTGCTGGCCTGCAATTAATACATCAGCCAAAAATCACTACTACAGCATTTCCTTGTGCTCAGACAGTCCCCGAGAAGCACCAAAGGGAATGGATTCAAATGTACCTTGGTGAAATGTAATGGCAATTCCTGCAAGGTCATTATTGAGACTCTTCATTGGTTCTTCATCTAATTTTGACAATACACAACAAGAGTTTCTTCCCCACAAGAGCTGCCTGAAAAGCTGAGATTGGTTTACTCCACATAGCGTGCATCAAGGTCTAAAAGGCATGTTTACTATTTGGAGTTTGGATTAAGGGAGAGCCTGAGCTATGTTTTCTATGCTTGTTTTTAAAACAACAGCTTTTTACTCCTTTAAGGAAGTGTACGGAGCAGCTCCCTTGTGGTGTTGTCTGGAAATAACTGACAGCCCCAAATCTCAAACAGATTTGGAAGTTTCCCTCAAACTCTTAACCGTGGATAGGTTCTCTTTAGCTGTGTTGTCCTGGTTGAGAAGCTTATTGCTTTATTAGAACTACTGGAACTGTTCTTTGACAACCTATATAAAAGACTCTGCCTATGTTCAATCCAAATTCATCACTGTTTAGAGAAGTATTAATAAAAAGGGAAAAGTAAATCAATGAAGTCACTTTATTGATCTTGGGAATGTGGAGCTACTATTAATAAAACATGTTGATGTTGTTTTATGGATAGGTCAAAGTCCTGGTGAGGGTGTGTTTGTCATTCTAATTTTTGTGCTGTTTCATCAACAAAGTATTTGCTCTCGCAGTATTGTAGTTATTCATCTCGTGTTTTCCTCCCCCACAGCCAGAACATCTGCTAAACGTTTCTGAATCCCAGCTCGTTGGGATAGGGCCCGCTGCTTCTACATATTTATGAACTGTGTGGTACACTGGCACTCATTCAGCAGCCTGCTTCCCAGCGCTCATGCGCGAATGACATCAGCCGCTGTGGGTTTGTGGGCAGGGGTCACACGGGGGGCTGCAAACCCACCGGCCTCCAGAAGCACTCAAACTTCGCTGCAGAACTCAGGTTTGAGCGATGCAGGGATGGGGAAGAGGAGCTAGAGGTATTTATGGTGTCCCCTGGAATGGTAATGAGGAGTAACGGGCTAAAATTGAATGAAAAGGGTTGTATCTGACTGCAGAAATATTATCAAAATATTTTTCAGTTTGGTCGAAGAGGCCAACTAAACAAAAGCTGCTATGCTTGTGTTAGTTGTAACAGGCAGGACAAAGCAGAACACAGGAGTGGTCCCGGGGATGGGGAAAGGAGCACATAATTAATTCCTGACTTCTGTTTTGGCTCTGTAGTCGCCCAGCCTGCCATGCCAACGCTCGCACAGGCACAGCTTTATGCTATTTACACACTGAGGGGAGTGTGCTGTGCCATTATTGTGCCCACACGTGACTCCCATCACACCAACAGTGCTCACAAGCTGCCCTTGTGTGCCTGGGCTGAGCAGACCTGTCCCTGTTTGCCTTCCTGGCTGCTCTGCAAACCCTGCCTTCCCAAAGTCGAGGATGTAGGATTTTCAAACCTCGTAAGAAACAAGGGACCCCCATCTCCTCTCAACTGTGCATCATTTGTCTGCCCAAATGCATGCCAGCAACAGAGCACAAGCACAATCACAGCCTAAGAGTCTTAATGAGATTACAGCTAGAGATGCCCCAGTGCTGCTGTCTGAATAAGGAACGGAACAAGCACCAAATTCAACTGGAGAAAACAATATCTCCTTGGCTTTCATGTGAGCAGGCTGCAGGTTGATCAGGATTTCAGATCTGTGGTGTACATACAACCTTTGATTTCTTTTCCCTTATAATTCTTCATATATATATATATATATATATATATATATATATATATATTATTTTTTTTTGTTATGCATTACTTTCTTCACAAAGCAGTGTATTCTTTTCCCAGGTGTCTAAGTTACATTAATATTTTTTCAGGACATGATTTAAAACTGACGATCACACTGCTCAGTGACATGATTACCTTTATAGATGCCTATTGTTAGCCATGCTAGATTGATTTCACCCGTGGCTTCTGCCTGTATGCTTGACTGTGACACCCATGTGCTGTGGGGGAACGTGGTGGATCTTTGCCAGTGTAATAATTCCTTTTATCAGCAGTTTATCTGGAGCATCTGTTTGTCTCATCAGAATGAAACTGCTTGTAACTCTATCCTACACAGGGCAAATACTCTTTCTGCACCTGTTCAAGCACTTGATTTACTTACTGCCTAAATTCTTAATCTCAGCAAAAACAAATAAGTCAGCTTGTACAACAAAGACTGGAATCATGAAATAAATGGAAAAGCTGATATAGGACCGTATCAGCTAGAGCACAAAACCTGGCATTAAGGTAGGGATTGTGCAGTGCTCACTGCAAACTGCAGATCTCATCGAGCTTCCTGCAAGAAACCTGCTGCTAATGGCAGGGCTGCAGCTCCTGCAGGAATTCATGCCTAGGACAAAAAGCCAGCAGTAGTGCATGCACGGATTTTGGACGATGCCTAGAGCGAGCACAAAAGAAAATTCCTCCCCTTAGACACAAGAAACCCCGGGATTTACTAGTCAATGACAAACAATAAATAACATTTGCAGCAGAAGGTAGGAGAGGCTGGCTGGGTCGGTACTCACGGAGCGAGGCTGCGGGAATGACCTTCTTCTCACATGAGCCAACTCCTCCCCGACAGGTGCTCGAAGGGGCAGATACCTCAATCAAACCTTGCCGTTCTCCATGCCCTGCCTCCACACGGCTTTCTCCTTGGAGGGCTCCTACCAGCGATTTTCTCCTTCTCTGGGCTTGCAAGGTAAAGCCAAAATGTCAAAGAAACGGGATGTCAGATGCAAATCTCCTTGTGTAAGCCTTTGCCAGAGCATCTCGCAGAGTCTCGAGGAGGCTGTGTGATGATGGGTCTGGCTGCCAAGTCGTCACTGTTGCCACAGTAACGGAGCAGTGGTCCCCTGTGGCTTGCGAAGGGAGCAGCAATGGGAGCACGGGATGTGCATTGCCTCCTCCTTCGAGGATTCCTCTGACCTGGGTAATCCACCCAGTTCTTTAAAAAGGCTGGTTTATACAGAGGGTATTTCCCTCACACCCCACGTACACCTCCCCTCCCGCCTTGGTTGCTCCGCTCACAGAGGTCTACAGCATCTTAAATCTTGTTTCTGTGGGATAGGAAAGCTGGCATAACCCCGAGAGAACCACTGGCTTCCCCTGGGAAATACCATGGCTTGTGAAAAGAGGAAAAAAGAAACCTTGTTCTGGTGAATATCTGAACACGAGCACACGCTCAGCAGCGTTTGAAGAAGTGCTGGGACGGCGCGATACAATCTTGTCTCTGTGAGCAGGTGAATGAGCAGTCGAGGCAGCAAGAGGGGATTTCTCTGCCAAGTGCTTCTCTGCCAACACGACCGAGCACAAGTGTGTCCGTGAGGCCCTGTTACAGCCACGGGGAAGCTCAGGGCTGGCAGAATTCCTTTGTTCCTGCCCCCTCAACTGAAAAGTCTTGGTGCTATAATTTCTGAGCCTTAATGTCGCTGTTTTCTATTTATTTTTTATTATAACATTAACATAAACATTAGCAGTAATGTTAGGCAGGACAGTCCACCACGGTGGAGACCCAGAGACTCAGGGGCTGTAGTCAGCAAAGCGGGCATTATTTAGCTGGACAATGAACAATTCAGCTTTGTTTCAGAAAGCAACTCCTTGGATAGTTAAATAATACCACTTGTTTATGAGACAGACTATTTATCTCATCTTCTTTATAAAATGTTGCCAACGGTTCTTTGTTGCTTTCCTTATTATTCTCTCTTAAAGCCAAGTGCTTCTTTTAAGGTGATGGGTTTCCTCTCTCAGGACGCCAGTGACAAACACAGCTCTGTGTGCACGTAGGTGGTGTGGACAAAAACAAACACTCAGAAGGAAAACCCACACATTTGCTTTCTTAACTGACTTTCCTGTCCTCGCTTTCAACCCAGGTTATTTGGGCATTCTGTGACAGTGGCTCATCCCAGCTTGTCAGGCAGGGACAGGCCTGCAAATGCCAAACCCCAGAGGTTAAAGATCCCATCATGACAAGGGGTTAAGGACCTTTTTGCTCCACTGTAATCTGCAGCAGCAGAGATGGGACTAGTTAAGAGCAGCAGCATCAGCCAGAATGGCTAGAAAGAATTGAACTAGATTACAGAAGCTGTGAGCAGGCAAAAAAACCCCCAACTCACGTGTTAAAAGAAGTAAAAATTCTAATCTTTTTACTTATCTTTGCCTCTGCCTTCGGACTGAGTTTTCCAGCTTTCCTCCAACATGCTGTGAGGATTAGAATTTAATTTGATTTAGAAAAAACCTTCCATTTCTCCTGTGTTTACAGGATTCTTAAATGTGGGACTTGGAGAACATCACCAAACATAGTGATGGCCATGACAACGCCTCTAGGCTTGGCAGCACAGAATTTAGGAAAAATTAGGAAAGTCCATCTAGGCCCAGACTAAGGGATTCTGGAGCATTCTGATTACAGGTGCTGGATTTGATAGCATCACACCCCCTCCCCACACAGACACCCTCCCTGCATGGTGCCTCGAGCAGTGGCTTGTTCAAAATCAGTTATTAGTACCCCCAGACTTAGGAGCATCCATGAGGTTACTAAACATATGAAGGCATCTTAAAGAAATTCAAATTATCATGAGAATTTTATGCCTGTTTCTTCAGTAACCTTAAATGAGAATCCAGCAAGATCAGAAACTGAGCTGCACACTTGGTCTCACACAGGAAAGTGTTGGTTGGGACATATAATTAAATAAATCTGTTTTGCTGACACTCCCTCCACCACCCTTTCCCTCAGCTATTTTTATGCGTGGCTTAGTGGAAAAGCTTTGGTGCTTCTGGGTGTGAAGCATGAAGCCATTCAGAATGAAGCTGTCCCCTGAAGAAGACAATCCTGAGAGGGAATAATGCCGGGCTCTCAGGGAGCATGAAAAAAGCAGAGGAATGTAGGGGAGAGGAGGTGGCTGGGCTTCGCCTGCAGCACTCAGAAGTCTTTTCCATTTGCAGCTCTCTCCTCTCGCAGTCAGAGCTATTTAATGGGATCACGAGGGTTGCTGTGCCATTACTTAGGCAAGAGGGTATAAAAATGACAGCAGCTAATAAGCACCCATTTCTCATCAGTGGCCTCATAAGGCTAATTGCACAAACAGAACGTTTCAGAGGCTAACGGGCTGGAAATGACATTCTGTCTGCTGGATCCAGCCCAGTGGAGAGAGGCTGCATCCCTGTGCCTGCACACTTCAGGCCCAGCCACAAACAAAAAGAGGGCTACCCCTAAATGTATGTCCACTGGAGGACACAGACTTCAGAATCTGAGTCTTGCCCGATTCAGCCTTCTGAAAAATTGTTTTTTGTTTCTGTACCAGGAGTTCCCACACTTTAAGTATCAACAAATGGTTTGTTTTCATATTTTCATAGAGGAGGAGAGAGTTGACAGACTGTTGGTCTGACCAGTGTGTCGGAGGGGTGGCAGCTTCACCCTCCAATCCACTGTCACCTTTGGAATTCTATCAAATGTCAAAGATGTAAATGAAGTTCCTTCTTTTCCAGCACAACTCAGCGTGTAGGTGCAGTTCTTTCCTGTCTCCTATTCCCACACCTGAGCTGGAATGCTAAAGACACAGCACAGTCATTCTTCCTGATGATTAGGAGGCAATGGGAGCAGAAACATTCAATGTTTTTTTGTCCATAAATGTCCAGACCACATTCCTGGTTCTGAAGTTCCCACACAGAAAGGAAGGCTTTGTCTGGAGCTCACGACTGAGAACAGCAAGAAAGACTTTAAAAAACCTGAAAAAAACCAATCCAAGCTTGGTGGAGCAGGGTGGAAACACACCTTTAACTGAGGCCTGGGTTCAGAGGAGGCATTCATGCTTCCCAGAGAAGAAGCTGGCTGATGGGAAGGGCAGGAACTGGCCGGAGCTGTGTGTGGTCTCAGAGCAGGGTAAAGGCAGGGAGTGTGTGTTTGTGTGTGTAGGAAGGGAGCTGTTGGTAGTGGGAGTGCAGTCCCTGCACGTGAATTATAGATGGCAAAGCTGGAAAAGTGCTTGCTGGCCTGTTCACATTCCCTTCCTTTGGCTGCTGAAGATTTGAAAAGTTGAATCTTCCACTCATTGCACCAAAGGATCTAATGCAGTATATTTGCTCTGGTATCATCAGACACTAATTAGATAATTCTTACTAAAAAAATACTTGACAAGATTGGTTCTTTCAAACATCCCAAGTTCATTTTGCTCTTAGTATCACTATCTGGGTTTATTTTAAACCCACATTTAATTTCTTTTTCTCACTCTGGTCTATAGTTAGGCCTGTTAGGAAGTCTCTGCGCTGTTTTTCTATTTTTAAACTATGGGCCCACGTTTGATCAGTTTTTGCTTGAGATTCTCTGGTGCACTGCTGGTAAAATTAACTCTCAACCAGTTTTCAAGGCTGTTGGAAAGTTATCACCACATTAGAATATATTCTGTGCTAAATGATTTGGATATGCTAGGCTCTTTTTGCCAATATTTCCCCACCTGGTTTTCATGGAGATCCTGCTTCTTTATACTCCTATTAACTGCTGTCATGGTCATGCATGTTATTGATGGGTTTCTGGAAAGCTCAGCAACTCAGCAATTTTATAACTGCCTGATAAATAATTCTATCAACTGTTCTTCCCCATATCTACTTTTCATTTATTAATGGGCTTCCTTTCTAGGCAGCATTTTCTTATCTCCCATCACAGTCCCATATATACATGTATGTGTATATATATATATATATATATATAAACACTTGGGGGAGGAACATAATTCGTTT
>VYZR01043854.1:2801-13783 GCA_013400675.1 Oxylabes madagascariensis
AAAAACAAAACAAAACAAACAAACAAACAAAAAACAAACAAACAAAAAAAAAAACACCAACCAAACAAAAAACCTCTAAACCAAAGAAAAAGCTGGGCTTCGAGTAATATTGAAATGAGACTTCCAGAGAGTCAGTGAAAATCTCTAACTTTTGAATCTAGCTAGGTGTAAACCAACATGTTGAGCAGTTAGAAGATAAAAGGAGGAGGTTTTTAGAAAAAGAAACTTTGGCCACATGCAGGGAAATGGTTTTGGACATTGGACACTTCTGCTAGGGCAAATCAGGGTTTGGCTTCTGCATCAACTCATTGTTGCTGCTTCCCATACTGTAGGTAGCAGATGGAAATTGAGCCAGGCATTAAAACGCTACCTAAGTCAGGATTTTATGCTTTCATGCAGTGTCTCAATTAATCAAAGTTTTGCTATAAAATTCAAGCAGCAATGCTCAAAGCCAAGTCAAGTCATAAAATACAAGCTGATTAATTTCCCTCTAATTTGTATGATAATTAAAATTCCAACTTTTAATTCTGTTAATTGTCCTCCCACAAGGAGGTTGATTGGGCTTTGCTAATACATGCTGTGAAAATGCATTTCCCACAGGTCTGTCTTTGTTTCCTTTAAAATGCAATGCTTTTACATAATTATCCCTTAACTTCCATAGATAAATGCAAGCTTATCTCTGGCCTGTTTTGACACAAGTCCCTGTGTAACTTAAGCTGAGTCCATAAATCAAATGCTCAAAGTCATTAGGTGTTTCATCAAAACGTTGTGCCAGTGTGTGGTTCTCTGTGACTTTTAATGAGCAATTAAACTTGCAAAAGACAGAGGGGGTAAAAAATCTAGAGTAAAAAAATACACACACATTCCCTCCTGGAAGTCAAATACCTCTGAACTGGAAACAGACAAAGTATGTGATACAGCAGACATCCTCCTTTTCTCTCACCTTCTGCTTTCCTAATCCCAACACATTGCATCTAAGAGCAGTCAGAGGAGAGCTGAGCAGAGCTGGCACCTGCACACAAGCCCAGAGCTCACTGGGAAAGAAAGTTTAACTGGTAAAGCTGCTTGTGCATCTCTGGCTGACTATGAAATAAACTTATCCTTTATCTGACAGACCTGAACAGAAAGTCTTACCAGGCCCTTCCTTGGGGCACACCACTTATTTGGGGTACAGAGACAACACCTGCCCAGCTGTTTGCCACGGATGCTTTACGGCCATTACAAAGAAGTAACGAAAAAGTCCTCTGTGTATACTTTGTCTCTGGACACATTCAAAAGCTCTGCACAAACAAGGATTGAGATGAGGCTGGTAAATCCGTCACCATTTGCACTCAGTCTTGCCTGGTTATCAGTGTCCATACAGATTCTTTTTGTTCCTCAGAGAATGAAATGGCCACATGCCTTCTGCCCTTTCCGGTGCCTTGAATTTCCTTTTTTTTATGCTTCCCTGGCTTATACTTCTTTCTGTATAAATGGGCATCACATCATAGGGACACAACATCAAAAAAACTCCCAAAGCTGTCTGGATTTCCACTGCCAGGAGAGATGATTACACTTCCATTCACGATGGGGGCACTGCCATGTTCCCACCGTTTAACCACTTTGCAAAGCCCCCAGGTTATAACTAGTAAACTCCAAACAGCACCAGCAGTGAATCTGGGGCTCAGGTGATGGATGACAGACATGGACAAGCAGAGTCTAAGCCCTCATTCCCCTCAGGAGCAGCAGGTGGCCCAGAGCTCTCCCCTGTTTCATTAAACCTCATCAGCACCATACCATCATCCCGTGTGAGAAAACCAAACCTCTCTCAGGCCTGAACCCCTTATCTGGGATTTTTCCCGTCTCCCAGAGCCACTCCTTTGACAACGCAAAAGCTATTAAATCTTATTTTCCACAGAGAATTACACTTTCTATACCCTAATTTACCCTTGTGTGGGACCCCAATATCAAACCAAAGCCAAAATGTAAAATGGGGCAAGGAAGCTCTGGCATGTATCACCCTCTGACTCAAACCTGTACAGGAATATGCTGAGTGTGTTGCACTGATCCTATAGCCAAAATCTTGGCAGATAAGACAAGAAAATCAATTGTAATTTCTTCGGCTGTTTTCTCATATATTCTCAACTTGTTAGCAGACATTTTTTTTTAAGAGAGCGGTCAATGAATATTTAATGCTGGGACGCACTGCCAGTTTTATCTGCCAGCTAATAAAAAAGCTGCTTGGTCATGGGTGTAAGAGAAGAGGTCTCTTTTAGCCTCTGTGGCTGGCTGGCTGTAATAAGAAGGATGACAATTTTAAATTGGGAGATTAATGGATAATTTGGAATCACTGTCATTCTGACACAGCCAGTGACCTTTTCAAATTGACAGATAGCTCCATTTCACCCCAACCAGCTACAACAAGAGATTGTTTGAAACAATTGGACCTAAATGCCAGGCTTAAAGGAGGCCAGGCACAGGAATGTGGCAGGGCAGCTTACAAGTAAAATAGGCCTCCCACAGATTAATGGAATAGTTAGGAGGGCCATCCATCCAGCAGCTCCAATTCTCAGTTTTTAGCTACTGCAGCATTAGCAAGGTAAAAGGCACTGATGTCAGAAAGAAGAATGCTCAGTATTATCTTTTCCAGCAAGAAAAACTGTACAGCTGAAACATTGAACTTTCTAGGGTCTGTCCAAAATTATATTGTGAAAAGATATGAAATAGGTGAAAGCAAACTTGTGCAGACATCTGTACCCATCCTGTGATATTGGGCAGCATTGCTTCAGCAGTAACACACAGAGCCATAAATCACTTGTGAGAAAAATAAAATAAAACCTAAAAAAAAAAAAAAAAAAAAAAAAAAAAAAAAAAAAAAAAAAAAAAAAAAAAAAAAACAAAAAAAAAAACCAGAAAAACTCATTTCCTGCTAGAGCCAAGTTTTTCTCAAGAGTCCTGAAATAATGGACCTTAAAAGTAAGTTATTGCTAACCACAGAAAAACTATTTTATGCAAAGCTGTGAGAGCTGTCTCTTTGTATGTTCCCTCCAGGAATCTTTCACAGTTTGATTCCCAGTGTTCAAGTCCAGTCTCAGGACATGACTTTGGAAGGGAAGTCATGTTTATAAACAAGGAAGTGAGTTGTCTCTCAACAAACTTGACGTGCCATTGTGCAGTTAAATACACAACATGAGAAGAAATTGATTCAAACATTATGTGATTCCCACATTAATTTAGAATTCTATTCTTAAAACTGTTCCTGTACATAAGGCTTTGTTTTTACTTGTAGAGGTTTGCTAGATGTGGATTAGCATTTCTTTTCAGTGACACATCTGTTGTCACCCACTGTTATACACTCATTTTTTTAGGAAGATGAATGGGGTAGCACTTCAGGCCAGCAGCTCACCTTCCCAGCGATCACTGCTGGGAGATCCACATTCCCAAATGTCTCCAGACTCTTACCCTTATTGTCATAAATGGTTTCTGAGCAGTTATTTTAAAACACTGACAACTACTGGGCCGTTTTCTAAATGCAGAATATGTCACCAAACGCTGCTCATGGGGCAAACTGAAAGCCTGTGTTGGAAGCAAGATGGGGATGTTGCAAAGAAATACACTCAGTGAATTTGAGAGAGAGATGGAAAAGCACGTGTGGGGCAGATGCATGTCACCAGCCACACTAATGAATGGTCCCCCACGGACTCCAAAGTTGGCAGTGGTCATCACCTATCACAGCTAATTTCAGCTCGTGTCCCCAGATCAAGACCCAAGTCCCAACTGCAGCACAAGACACAACTCAGGATGCCACGCGGGTGACTGTGCACCCCAATAATCCCTATTTAGTTCAGTGGCATGGCTGAGCTGAGATCTTGGAGGTAGAAGCATGGTTTAGATTCTCTGGGAATTAGGCAAGACACAGGTCCTGAGAAATTCTGCTTGCTACAGCTGGCCACTGAGAGTGACAGACACTGCACCACACCCCAAGTGCTAAAATAAAACAGACTGTTCCATTTGGAAGGGACTGGCAACGATCACACCTTGTCCAACTGCCTGATCACTTCAGGGCTGACCAAAAGCTGAAACTTGTTATTAAAGGCACTGTGCAAACGCCTCCTAAACACTGACAGCTGTGGGGCATTGGCCACCTCTCCAGGAAGCCCATTCTAGGGTCTGACCCCACTCTTCAGTAAAGAAATGCTGCCTTGTGCCCAGTTTGAACCATTTCCACGTGAACTGTCACTGGATCTCAGGAGGAGGAGCCCAGCACCTCCCTCTCCCCGTCCTCAGGAGCCCTTAGGGAGTGATGAGGCTGCCTCCACCCCGCAGGCTGCTCACAGCCCCCAGCTGCACCTGTGGCCAGCGCTGCTCTGCCCTGCAGAGGAAATCAGCTAAATGATCATAAGAGGGCAAAGCTGCCATAAATCACCCGAACCTTCCTGACAGGAAAAAAAAATGCCAGCAAACCTGCAATGAGATCAGCACCTTCTTTTCCAAAAAACTGTCAAAACCTGAAAATGTATTTATGAAGTACACATGGCAGATTCTTAACTAGCTATATAACATTTGACCTGGCTCAAGTGTAATATTTATTACATTTAGTCAAAGTGATGCACAAGAAATTCTGCAATTAAACATGATAAATCCACTTCCATTATCCATTATTTGTGAGCACACTGAGAAATACCAGCTAACAACTAAAATATTTGTAATTTTTTCTGAGTTATCAAGGTATTTTCAAATTTCAGCATGATTTCAGGATGTAGGAAATATTTTGTGGACAAATAGGGGAGTATGGGGTAGATTCATCACCACGCTGTGATAAATGAGTTATACATTCCATATGCACTAAATCTTGTAGGCAAGCTAGGGATGAGTAAGTGCAGTGATTGTTATGGATAACAGAAATCAGGAGATTCCAAATGTTTGATGAAGAGACAAGCTCTGCAGCACACAGAGGAGTGATCAGAAAGTTACGCTGGAATTGAATCATGCTAGGTCTCAGAACAGGATGAAATATCCCAGAGAGGAATGACCACAGAAAGCATCCTCAGCCAAAGATTTTGGCATTGCTACTGCCAGAACTGAAGAGAAACCACTGTTTTCTGTCAGAGCCCATCCTGTCAGAGCACACCTGAAAACAGAACAGACACAATAAAGGGCTGAAGCAGAGCAACCAAGTTGATCCTCTCAATATTTCAATGAACATTTTTAAATTACACTTTTCAGCAAATACAAGACAGGTAATTCTGAAATTGGAAACAGTTGAAACTCATTATTTTCTTTTCACCCCACAACTAAAAGCAGGAAATTATCTTCAAATTTATAGTACAAAACCAAAGAGGTGCATTTGTGACACTCCAGTACTGTGCCACTAAAAGCATTTATTCAAAGTCATACAACTAGAAAATGGGCCACTATAGCCAAATTGCTTCTTTCAGAAATAGAGTGGTTTGAAGATAGTTGGCTGCTGGTAGATTACAGAATTACAACTTTGATTTTATATTAGCAAGACTGGAAAGTCTGCACTTTGCTGTTTCTGTAACATATTGGAGCATTTGTGCAATTTCAACTGAACTAATCTGGCACCCCATTTACATCAAAACTTTGCATGAGAGCTCTATAGCATAAAAAGACCTCAGTTTGTGATGATTCTTTCATTTGATGGCCTCTGAAAATAATCCTGTATCAAGTGGACTGGATTACTTTGCAAGTTTTATTTTCTCTTGTTGTCAAAATACCAAAACAGATTTTGAAGAGGAGAAACTGGAATGAATCCTCCAGGCCTAATAGATTCCACTTTATTTACAAAAGAAAAATGAAAAAGTAAAAAAGATCAAACAAAAAAAAAAAAAAAAAACCAAATCCACAAAAACAGAAGAAACCAAAGCAAACAAAGCAAACCACCCCACACTAGAGAATGCTGGTAATGTCCTGGCAATCACCAGGCTCCATCACTGCCCAGCGCTAAAGCACAGGGCAATTGTATAACTGAGAGCAGCTGCTCACAAACCCGAACCCCTGCCCACAGGCTTCAAACCCTGAGTTTTTAAAGGTCACAAAATTGTTATTAGAGAATTATTTGATCTTGTTTTCGTAAAGTCTTATCACAAATTCAACATCTGTTACGTATGATTTGTTTTCCTCCTGCTTTGCATGAACCTCACAGATCACTTGGGCTGAGGGGTGAAGCAAACTCCTGCCTTTTGAATCAGGATGATTTCCTCCACTTTCCCGTTGCCACACCTTAGTGACCAAGAGCTATTATACATCTTGCAAAACCACCGCCTAGAATTTGAAATTGGGCATCCAAAACTAGAGGAAGCTTGAATATTTTGGCTTTTGCCTAATTCTGTCTGTCGACAGGCTAGAGAAAAACCAGCACACAATGAAATTAGTCCCTGCCAAACTTAACAGCTCCAATGAAAACAGCACCACATAAACTCACCTAACAAAGGTTAATTCTGTGCTACATCTCCTCAAGTGACACACTCAAACCTGTTTGATGTGACAATTTTACTTCTAAGAGCTGTGTTAGTGTGCAACATCTCCTCCCCAGAAGTCCACAGATAAAAGACATCATCCTTTCCTTTCTTGATACAGAGAAAATTACAGGTGAAATCTATCACACTGCTTATCAAGCAGGGGCTTCCATACCCTTGACACACCTTTGCTATGTGAATACAATTCCTCAGACAGGAAAAACTGGTTTAATACCATATTAAAGTAATGGAGTTAGATGCAAAGTTAATTCCACTGAAAAAGCACCTAGGAAATTCTACATATGTATTGAAGTACAGCAGCATTTTGAAAAAATATGAAACAAGAAAATAAAAATTAATTTTTGGCAGTTTTTGAAAGCAGAGAACAATGAGAATAGTTTCAGATCTCCCTTTTCACAGAACATTACTGCATTCTAACTGTACCAAATCAGTTAGCATTCCAAGGGAAGGCACTTCAGGATTTTTAATGAGACTTCAGTAGTGAAGCATAGCAAAACTGCTTCATGAGTAGAAGAGCAACTCAGTAAGTTTTAAGAGCATAATAAAATGGTTTACTAGAGAATTTAAAAAAACTATACTATTTTACTTGCAAGAAAGAAAAAAAAAAATTAAAGGTGTTTCAAAACATGTTTTCCTTTGATATTTAATGGATATTTTTATTGCCATGCTGAACATAAACTCTCTAGATACATCCAACTGCATGTTCTGTTATGTATTAATCAAAGACAAAATTCCTTAAGCAGAAATCACAAAAAGGAAAGATTTTCAGCACTTCTGTATGATTTTTTAGCATAATATTCCACAATTAGCCCTTTTTCTACATGACAAAATCACTGTCTATTTAGGATTAAATATAAGCCCCAAATTAATAAAAAGGGCTTAACTGCTTCAGACATTATAATATTTGGTGTAAACTTTGGCCCTCAGACACCGCAAGCAAGGACAAAGTTCTGGAAAGCAAATGAAAATCTCACTCTGGCTTTGAAGGGTGAATTAGGCAGTAATAAACTGCCATAAAACTTTCACGAGGTTCTCTGGCCGTTTTCCAGAGGGAAGCTGAGGTAATATCCTTAGTAGAACAGTGTAATAAAATGGAGAAGTCCAAAGAAAAGGAGCTCTTTTGAAATGTTACCACTCCATCTGTAATCCTAAATATTAGCAAGGCTAATGCACCTTTTCCCTGCTGAAAACTGAGGTCTGACAGTCAGCCCATCACCAAGGATTTATGTTCACAAGTGGCTCAGTGACAGTATTTTTCCTTTTGTATAGAGACTTCTCTTTCTGAATAAACCCAGAGCACAGCAGCTCAAACCTAGATAATTCCTCCAATCCCAGAGCACTGCCCCTGTGCTTGGAGGGACCAACTCACTCCTCTAAAGGCTCTCCTTCCCTGAGAGAGGAGGAACATGTCCTGCTTGGGATAGGCTGCTTCATTGGGAAGGCAATCATGGGAATCCAGCTGGGCACCAGTAAATTCATACCCACTTCCCCACATCATTACAGGCTTCATGAAACAACTCTGCTTCATCATCAAAAAGTTGCAGAGATGATAAGAAATCAGAATTTTACAAAAACTGTCCATTAAGAACAAGCAACACCTTCCTGTCCCTCCCCTAAATGAGCTATGTTTCCATGTGGAATCCAGAAAAACAGGCAAATCCCTCAGCATTTTCAACTGCAATCCCCAAGTGCTCAGCCAACTGCTCCAGGGTTACCTCCCAGCCTGGCTAAGCCGCTTTGTGTTCCAGTGGCTTGAGTAGCAACCTGCATCAAGCCAGAAGCACATTAGATCTTAATTTCAGCTGGCATTCTGCAAGACTTTGATAAGTCGTTTGACCTCTTCATGCCTCACAGCACGGCTTGAAGGATCCGTGGGAAGCCACAGTTTCCATGTAAATCAGCACCTCACAAACACTGCTTCCAGGGTAGGTGTGCTTGCCCCTCAGAAGTCCTGCAATTCCCTGAGGGATCACACTGCTGGGAATGGGCTGTGGACACTCCAAAACCAAGGGGCAGGATTTCACATTCTACCACAGTCATTTTAAAAACATCCCTCAGACTGGACAGATTTATTAGCAGCAATTAAATGAATTGTGATGGCAGCAGTTTTGTACAGTAGCTATTACATATGCAAAATAAGTTCAGAGTTTTCAATCAAAATTATGCCCATGCCATCATACAACACAATTCCTGCTAAAGTGAACAGGCTGTGCTCTCAAAATTCATCTCACTTTGTCCATATCCTATTTCGTTCATGAGATAGGCATTTTGGAAGTCATAGGAGACTTTAATCTCTCTTTATTCTCCAGTGGAACTCCTCCTAAGGCAATTTCAGAAATATTCATCTTCTTGACCATTAGGGAGAATGCATCTAGCAAAAAGGGACAGAAAGATGTCAAAATTATATTGAGGGGAATAAATTACAACCATTATAAGTTTTATTGCATATAAAAGTTCTTAAGCTACACAGAAAATGAATTGACAGAGAAATAAGGCAGTCTACTAGGAATCAAGGATGAAGTTAGTAAAGGCCAAACCAAATTGGGCTCAATTGCTCTGTGCCCTTTTGCAATGGATAATAATAGTCTTGGTGGTATGCGGGAACCCACATTTAACATTTCCTGCTGAAAGGCTTCCCACAATTCATAGAAACAACGGAGACAGGCAGTTTTATGATCTTCATTGGAACAGAGTTTGCTGCACAAAATTTCTCCCCGGACGGAATGGAAACAGGATGGGAATACACCCCATTTAGCTGGGACATGCACCACATCTGACCTCTAAAAATGTAACCAAGGGCCAGCTTAGAAATTTGAACATAAGAAGGTAAAAAACCATGAAACAAACAAACCGAGCACCAAAAAAACAAGACACCAAACAGTCATCAATCCAAAGATCCCCAGAGATGAGCACCTGAATGGCTTCATGGTTTGGCCTTCAAATTCCTGACTGAACTGCTGATCTCCTTCGCTGCCTGCACCAGGGGCACAGGCAGAGCCACCTGACTGTGATGCAGTGTGAGATCATTACAAAATCTGGGTTTATTCATCAAAAACTACTACTTGGCAAACCAGGCAGCTCTTCACAGCACAGATTACTCTGCTTGTGCAACATTATCTGTAAAATCAAGATGGGTATGCTTAATCAAATATATAAATACATTTAGAGTACACAGTCACCTTGTAATCTGAGCTTAAGAGAACCAAACAATTAATAAACTCCATTAAAAAACCCTAACAATATACTGAACAAAATGGAATGCATCAGCTTCTAATAAAATATACCTCCAAGTTTCTACTGTCAGATCTAGTTGCAGCAAATATCATATTCATTAGAAAAGGAACAAATCAGACAGAAATCACAGTCATCCCAGTTATTTTAAAAATATTTTTTATTTTTACTGCAGGACTCCCAGATTATTGGAGGAATTACATTACCTCTGACAAGGTACTCATGATTTCTTCTCTGCCTTAGTTCTAATTAGCAGCTGAAGAATTTGGGCTAAATATATTACAACTATGCCCACTAGAGATTTTCTCCTCTGACTCATGAGAGATGCCTGCACTCATTCCACTCTTCTTGCAAACATAAGTCCAAAAATAGACCAAAACACTCTGAGACTTTTTCCCCAGGACCTCATGCCACACTAATGAAATCAATGGGAAATTCACCACTAACTTCAAGCAAATGTGAGATCAAGCACAGAATTCTCTTCTAAGATTTCATATTTATTTAGAACCTTGCAGAAGATCTGAAATTGTTTAAAAACCTTTAATACATAATTTTTGTGAACTTGGGCATACCCCATCTGGGCAATAAGCAAGAAAAAGGATTTTTAAAGTGGTTTTCAAATGCAGGTACTAAAGCTGTACCTGATTATGCACAAGACCATTGAACAACATGAACTTCATTTTTAGCAGTACTACAAGACGATTGGGACAAAATGGTTTTCCAAAAGATCAAGCCCAAATTTTCCAAACTGTGACCTCTATAACTTCATGCCAACACAGAAGAAAAATCAATAGTCACACTTGGAAATGAAATTTTTTCAACTTTACCAAGTCATGCCCCAAAAATATTTATGGCAGAGGTCAGCCATGGCAGTTATTGTACTCTCTGTACAGTTCATTTTTCCTTCTGCTACAATGGAATTTTTTCTCGTTATTTTGCATTATGGCACTGTCAGGACTGCTTGGTTTAATGGGGTTTTTCCTGCCCTGAAGTCACCTTTCTGTTCTTGAACCAACCTTCACGGCACTGCAATGGTTTGAGGTCTTTCTGTACATTCTCTTGCTAACAAGATTCAGTTCATTGTCTCATGAATTAGAGTTTGACACCCAATTTCATAAGCCCAAACCAAAACATGTAATAGCAGATATTATCCATGACGTTCTGTTTTACCTCTTGTTAACTATTGCTCCCAATAGTCTAGTGGAAAATTCATGGAAAATTAGAGACTCAAGATGCTTGGTAAAATAGACCATGATCACAGAATCACAGAAT
>VYZR01043860.1:22156-32422 GCA_013400675.1 Oxylabes madagascariensis
CTAAGTGGAGAGAAAGGAAACACAGGAAACACCACCTTTGCAAGAAATGACATGTGAGGAAGAACAATTTTTGAAAGGTTGAAAATGGTCCACCATGAAAACAGAACTCAATTTGCAAGGTTGCTTGAGCTAAGGACAGTTAGTACCCATTTTTATTACTCGTACGAGTTAGTAGTTTGTAGTTTTTTGGTTTCCTGGACTCATAAAAGAATGAAATTAACCCTTGTCAATCCTCTTTCATCACTCTTTCATCATCCTCATATTTGGGCATAGCTCTTTGCTGCTACCTACAAATGTGGACCTCAGTCCCATTCTCTGGGCCCTTGTGTATACCTACAGGTTAATGCACCTTGATCTCTTAGAGGTCTATAGATCTCTTAATTTGCAATCTCCTCTTAACTAGGAAACACTTCTACTTGGTTTTTCTTCTCCATCTGAGAAGTCATTCCTATTTTTTGTTGTTTCTCCCACTTAGCATTAAATTAAAAGCTTCACAGTACTGAGAATGTTTAAGAGCTTAAAAAATGGGAGACAGGGAAAGAATAAAGGAACTATCACAGTAAAAACCACTGAAGTGGGACTGGTTTGTCTGTGTGACGCTAGCAAAGGAAAATGAAATATTCTTTAAAAAGCAGTGGAAGAGAAATGTATACATTTGCAGATAGATCAACTTTGTTTTGTTTGTGATTTATTTCATGAGTGAACTAAGGGGAACTATTGCATTTAGAACTGTATGTGAACTTAAGCATGGGGTTATAATAAAACTGGCATTTGTTCAATGAATGTGAAGGAGGGGAAAATACTTCTGCTTGGGATCTAAGAGAGAGATAAGTCTCTTGAACTTATTCATCTTGCTTGACTTGGCTCCCTTGGAAACAGTGCCATAAGTGGGTGAGCTGTCATTTCCCATGAAGCACATTACTGCTGCTCCTGATCTTTTAGTTTATGTAATTCTTTTGTCATTTATATTTAATGCTGGCAGCAGTTACTTAGGAGGTTGTGCTGTCTTGAAAAATATTGCACATACAGTTTGTAAGGAATGTTTAGACTTAAATTTTGTGTTAGCTTGGAGGAACAGCTGTGAAGGTCAGCTCCATGAATTTTGGTGTTAAATGCATGCTTAACATGTTACCCTGTACTTGTACTGTAAATATGTGTACATGTACCATACGTGTGTTATAGTACATGTTCTGCTGTACTGCTGAAGTGTAGTATAGCCTGTAAAAAGAAGAATCTGTTCTGCCGAGAAAAGAAGGTTTGGAGAAGAAAGTAGTTCAGCTTGATAACTGATAAAAAGTAAGTTGTCCCTAAAATAAATACTCTATGATGTGTCTTGTAGAGATGTTGCTAGAGGTTCGTAAGATGATAGTAGTATAAAACAACCGATCAGTTTTCTAGCTGCCAGAAATTATTGATACATATACTGAAAGTAGATTCTTTGAGTTTAGTCGTGAAATAATTTTTGCACTTAAACTATGAACTTTGTGCTAAAACTTTTTTTCCCCGAAAAATCTTGCTCTTCACAGATATTGTTCCGTAAAGGAACACACATTTTTGTGCGTATATTCTTAGATTGTTTGGAAAGATATTTGTCCTGGTTGATGTGTTTCTGGCACAAAAGCATGAAATCCTCTGTGTTTTTACCACAGAGTAAAAACAGGAAAGCATAGCTTTTATTTTGAACATGGGAACCTCCCTGTTTTGCTTATCACATGCACAGAAACTCTGGCAATGTCCTTGTGGTGTTTTAATTGGAATTTCTTCTCAGTTCTTGCAGTGTTTCAGATAAGAATCTAGAGATTGCCTGAGCAACAGGAGAACCGGATAGATAAGTGAGCATCAGCAGCTTTAGTATTTTAAAAAACTGTGTGAGGTGGGTGAAAGGATTATGTAGACTTTATTTAAAAACAGCCGTAGCTCTTGAAGGGTTCATTCCCCTCAAATGAAGCACAGTGTTTCATGTTGAATTTCAGTGTTGAGGAAAGTAAGCTTAGCAGCAAAATAAGAAGTCCGAAGTACAGGCAGTGGGTCAGATCTCTGTCAACCTACAAAAATCAAATTAAAAGGAGGTGGAAGAAATTTCTTCTTGAGAGTAAGTTTCATGTGTGTTGGTTTTAAGGGGAAAAAACAAAACTTGTTTTTTCTTCATCCCTTTTTCCATGATTATGAAAAAATAGGAGGAAAGTCAATTGATAAGAATGACATAGTTAAAGCGGTATCTGATTACAATAAAATATACAAGAAATCTGAAAATGTCATTGTGGGATTTTTTTAATACCTGTTCAAGCAGTATCACATTTCTGCAGGACAAAAACCCGAGTGCAAGAAGGTTGCTGCATAGTTTGATTGGCTGTGGTTTTGGTGGGGCCTTTGGCAAGTCCCTGGGTTCCATACTTGCGAGCGCCTCACCGCGTTTCTTCTGCCCGCAGGGTTGTGGAGATCGCCGCCTGCCACTCCGCGCACACGTCGGCGGCCAAGACGCAGAGCGGCCAGGTGTACATGTGGGGCCAGTGTCGGGGGCAGTCCGTGACCTTCCCCCACCTCACCCACTTCGCCTGCACTGACGATGTCTTCGCCTGCTTCGCCACCCCTGCTGTCATGTGGCGCCTGCTCTCCGTAGGTGAGCTCCAGCTCCCGCCGTCCCTGTGTTCATTAGTGATTGGTACAGCATACTGCTTCCCTGGCAGGCTCCTGTTTCAAGGAGAGACGCTTGGCAACTCAGCAGTAGTTGTTTTTTCCTTCTGAAGAAAACAGTCTGTTTCAGCAGCTGGGGATCCAGGGTAGGGGTAACAAGATTGTGTACCAGTGTACATCCAAAGCAAACCCTGTTTTACCATTGCACGATGAATATTGTGTATTTCTTACGCTTGTGTTGTTTGAACTCCAGCTCAGGTCCAGGAAGGAATCCTGAGTCATTTAACAAAACTTTGGGAGTTTTTCTCCTCTTAAAACTATTCCTACTTGGAAGACGACTCCTGAGGCTTGTTTTTCTGGTATCTGACAACTTTGGATTTTAAGTGTCGTCTGTAGCTTTCCCCTCATTAATATTTGCCCTTCAAGGTGCAATCTCTCCTCTATGTTTTCTCGTTTTGGAAGTAACAGAATTCCAAGTTTTCATTTCATGAGATGATTTGTCTCAAGTCTCTTTAGTTTGACTTTCTTCAAAGGTGGGCAGACTTGTAAATAATAGTCCCTGTGAAACAAGACTCTTATATAATTGCTTTTTCTGTTGGAACTCTCTTCTTATGCTGCCTTGGATTATTTTGTGGAATGCAGTCTCTGTGTCCAACAAATAAGCTCAAACCTTTTTTCTTGATTTTCTTTGATCCACATGCTGCTAATTCTTATTTGACCCCAAATAGGATATAAAAGGCTTAGCCTGCACTTCCTGGAAAACATGAAGGTGTTTTTATGTTCAAAAACAATAAGGGTGTTTCATCTTACATCTGCTGCCTCAGTTATCAAGATCTCTTAGAACACTTAATCTATTTTCATATTGACAACAGACTCTAATTTTGTTAGTCCCTGTTTGGAATTGTTTTTGGGGGGTGATGGATCACACCATAAGTAACCTCTCTCCAGTAAAGTCTCTCAGACTTTACTGTTGCATTTGGCTTGTCCTAACCCAGCTTCTCTGTGTTAACTTCTCATTTAGCACGTTACCACCTTTGTAGAGGTCCAGGTAACAGCATCTCACCTGTAGGGAAGAACTGAGTAGAGTTACTAAAGGGAGAGAAGATTAACTTTGAGCAGTCTGCTCCAGAGTAAATCTTAAGTCTGCTTTTATCCCATTTGTCACTTTCTCCATTCTTTAATCCTCTGCAATATGTGCTGGTCTTGCTCTCTCTTGCCTCCACCACTTATGGAGATGTCATGGTTGTCCAATCTGCCTTTTGCTAATAGCAAAAGCTGTTTAAATGACATCTCTCCCTGGTTTCAAGTTCCTGGTTTTTATGAGGTATTCCCAGACTGGGTATAGCCAGGTGTCTGACCTCTATTACCTGCACTTTAATTGCTCTTAGTCTTTGGGGATTCTTCCCCACATATTCTGGCAATCTTACTGGATATTTAAATCAAAAGAATTAATTCTGTGGGCATTTTTAAATCTTCACTTTCCATATGCATATTTTCCTTTCCCACTTGTTTTAGTCACATAGGAGTAAACCCTTTTTTTTTTTCCTTATGGTTTGTTTGTTTGGATTTTTTGGTGTTGTTTTGTTTTCATAGGGAGAGCTAACTCTGTGTAAAGGTTATTGTTCTACTTACAGTTATATTGTCTCTGCCAAAAAATGAATCAGCCAGTCAGGATTGGCTGTGGTGAAGTACAAATCTGCAGCCTTTTTGCAGGACTGAAAGTATTTGGAGTGAAAGTTGATCTGCATAGCTTAAGCTAAGCTCATGACCTAGCAAAAAAAGATCACAT
Organism: Oxylabes madagascariensis; assembly: GCA_013400675.1. Taxonomy (NCBI): domain Eukaryota; kingdom Metazoa; phylum Chordata; class Aves; order Passeriformes; family Timaliidae; genus Oxylabes; species Oxylabes madagascariensis. The sequence goes on from VYZR01043860.1 coordinate 26,580, forward strand.
GAGCAAATGGAGAGGGATTGGAGCATGGTTTAGTTAGGCCAGAGGAGATGCAGTTTCTGTGGGTAATTCGTGTAAGTCAGAGGAGTGCAAGGTCTTCTGTGGCACAGGCATGACTTGCTAGTCCTGAGTAGTTTGTTGCAGCAGTATTTCTTTTTAAATATGAAATAATTTAGTGTCCCGAATGGTGAAGAGTGGTGTGCGGATTGTATATGGATGGACACGATACATTCCTGTGGGACACAGGAGACAGATTGCATCCCATTTAGTAGAAATCCATTTGTTTTTCTTTTCCATGCATCACTTCAGAAGCCACATGCCTTGAAACACACTTTTAAGATGCATCAAAATAATGGGTTAAATTAGGTTTTCTGAAACTTCAGAGGCCTTGCTTTACCAAAAGCCTTAGACAACTTGTGCTGCAACTCCTGTATGATTTCTAGAGACACAGAGTGGGACCTCTGTGGGACCAATGCCGTAGACCTCAGTAGAGAGAGCTGTGGTATCTCTGCTTTAATCCACTTCCAAAGTTGCTAGGTTCTGTGTCCTTGGTTGTACCTTCAGCAGCACTGCTGCTGGGTCTTGTGTTGTTATCACTGACTCATAAACTGAGTGATTGGTGTCAGTGATAGTTCATGTTAATGAGCCCTGGCAAAGACCTCATTAGCCTGCAGGCTGTATCCAATCTGCCAGCACAGAAAGGTGACCATGTGGTGACCTGTTTTCTTTTTAGGCCCAGCCCACACCGTGTCAGTGTGGCTGGAGTGCTGCAGGCCACGTCCCCAGTGAGTTCAGGGTTCAGGGGTGCTGCAGACTCCCATTAGCAGCACTGTGCAGGTCAGGGGGCAGAGCTGAGCTGAGCTGAGCCAGCACAAGCACTGAGCTGCCCGGAGGCTGGGAATCTCATGGGCAGTGCCCACATGGAGACAGAGTTCTCCAGATACTTCCCTTAGTGCTGTGCTACCTCTGTGCAGTGGGATGGAATGAGAACTGCTGACCACTGCTGCCTGTAGCTGTTGTGGAGCAGCCCTTCCCAACAGGAAGTGATATTGGATTAATTAATCCTTCCCATTTTGCTGCTTAAGCCATTGGATCCCTGACATGGATTTGTTTTCCTTGATACACTCTCAGTTGAGTTGCTAGCTTTAGTTAATGATGTGTGTGTTCCATTTAAGATGCTTTTAACATCTTGTTTTGTTTGTTTGTTTTGAAATTGTTTCTGTAGAGCATGAAGACTTTTTAACGGTAGCAGAGTCTCTGAAGAAAGAGTTTGACAGCCCAGAAACCTCAGACCTGAAGTTCCGTGTGGATGGAAAGTACATCCATGTCCACAAAGCTGTTCTGAAAATCAGGTAATGATCGTGTTTCACAGCTCCTATTTGTACAGAACAAACTCTTAGGATATCATCAAAGGGGCGAAAAAAAGTAAGAGGGGAGGAGGGACCCCTAAACCTGTAGTAGGTGGCATCCATATATCCATAATAGCTTTAAATGAAGTAATTGTAAAAGGGGTGGTCCACATCCATTTTTCACTGAGCCTGTTTTTCCTGGGATAATAAATTCTGTTTAGTTGGTCTGATTGCAATGTCTACACAGATGTTTCTGTAGCATGGGCAAAATAAGAGTTTTATTTAAATACATAACGAAGTCTACAGTGTTAGGAACCAAAATGTGGACTGCTGGCCCTGATGAGGCATGGTAAAATATTTATGAGCATTGCAGAGTGCACCAAATATGTGTTTCAGGGGGACTATAATGTAATGTTCGTGTGTGTGTGTGTGTATAATAGTATTCCAGATGATGTCTCTCTCTCCTAGGTGTGAACACTTCAGAACCATGTTCCAGTCCTACTGGAACGAGGATATGAAGGAGGTGATAGAAATAGACCAGTTTTCCTACCCTGTGTATCGTGCCTTTCTCGAGTACTTGTACACAGACAGCGTTGACCTCCCGCCTGAAGATGCAATAGGTACTGCTGATGGGCCAGTTGTGTCAGCAAGCAGCATCCAGAAAAACTGGGGCAGGGCATGCAGAATAAGTGACTGAATACAGGCTTCTAGTCTAGCCTTTAATGCATTTTACTGGTGATTAATTAGGCTGTCTTTAAAATACTGTTGTAGCAAACTTAACTACAGCAAAAATGGTGCATATTTAGAAATAAACTATGAGCAGTTGGTCAAGGTTGGGAGGGAAACTATTTCTCTGGGTGAAGATAGTTGCATATTTTACTAAATTGAGTCAATTACTGTTTGGCATACTATCAAAGAGTCTCAATAGATCTAATGGGGAGGAAACTTGGACAACAGAGCAATTACAGCTGTAGTTCAAGTCCATGTCTTGATGATAGTTTTTTACTCGTGGTGCCTGCCACTAGGTATGCAAGTCAGTAGGACAGCTTTCATATTTACAGAGATTAACAGGAGTGCAGAATGAGATAACAAAAAGCCTTTCTTTGTCTGTAATCTGCATTTTCTGAGTTGTAACCTACTTGGAAAAAAAGCACATTATAGAGATACAGAGCTTTGCAGGAGCAGAAACTGATGTTGAAAGAGCGGAAATCATTTTACAACTGGCTGATACAATGATGTTTTAATTGCAGGGCTTTTGGATTTGGCTACTTCATACTGTGAAAACAGACTGAAAAAACTCTGTCAGCACATTATCAAGAGAGGAATTACTGTGGAAAATGCATTTTCATTGCTCTCTGCTGCTGTCAGATATGATGCAGAGGTAAACTTCTAAAGTTCAATCTCTTAAATGGGTGGCTGCTTCCTGACTTACTACGGGGAAAAGCAGCTGATTACATTTTCATATAAGCTCTCTCTTACTTTCATTAAATGCTATTTGCCATTTTCAGAATTTGAGAATGTTGGACTTACATCTCATGGCAAATACAGTTTTTGTATCTCATTTTTTTAAATTTTTGTTTCCCCATAAACCAGTACTGGGAAGGTGAACTAGTACACAGATATTTATGAGGATGGAAACACTAACTCTGAAACGAGGGGAGAGTTTAAATAGAAAGAAAAAGAAGTAACATAATGAAAAGCAGGCTTTTAAGCCTTAAGTTACTTATTTGTAAGACTGTGTGTTGTGTGTGATGACATGGTGGTAGGTTGGGGTTTGAGTGTGTTTGGGATTTTTTTTGGTTGGTGGGGTGGGGGTTTTTTTGCCTTTTTTGTTTTGTTAGGTACAAATACACTTCCAGCTTTCAGAGTATGCTAACGAAGTGTCAGGATAAGAATTGCTTCATGGGCCTATAAACATTGAAGACAGAGCAACAGTGTGTGAAAAGGGGAGTGAAACCTCCTCACTGTGGAATGTCTGACTTCACTACTCGATCTCTAACATGCTGCTATAGGAACTAACCGGGAAGTATTCCTGGGCTTGCTTTGGCCATTTGTTCAGTAGTATCTGTGCATCGTGTTGTCAACTTGGCAATTGGTTGGTTTTGAACTTGCTACTTATGCTTATAAAGCAGTTTTTGGTACTCAGTAAATCAACTTATTGCTTTTTCTTGCGCTTAACTTCCAGCAGCTGCCATGCAGGTTGCCCTAACTTATTTCAGAGCCTTGAAGTATGTTGCTTGTTTGATAGATCTTACCCAAAGGCTGTGTTAGTGTCTGTAGTGGCTTCTGATCTACTGTGAATAGTGATGTCTTTGATAGAAGTTTATCAAAAATAGGAAGATTCCCATATTTTAGTCTCCAAAGATGGTTTACAGGTTGGGTCTTCGGTGTGTGATTGATTCTGCTTGTAAGGGCTGTAAGAAAACCAGTTACTCTGCCTCACTGTACCTCCCTAGCTAAGTAAAGTTAGAACCATAGGCTTCAGTGCTGTTTCCAGGAGAGAATGGGTGATGCTGAGGGGTTGGGCTTTAACAAAACGTTGGGTTTACATGCTGCAATACTGGCAGGGGGCTTGGAATTGCTTGGCTGATGTAATTCATTCAGAGGGATGTGTGCCTGGAAGACAACACTTAAAAGAAGCTGCTTCACTAATTTAAAATACCTCCATGACATGAAACTTCTGCAGTTTCTTTTGGTGACTGAAGTGGCTAAAATTAGGTCAGGGCTAGCTTCTCATTGTAGCTTTTAAAATAATCCTTAGCTGTACCTTGTGCCTTTATTCACCTAAGTCTATAAGTACAGTTTGCTGGGAGCTCATCTGTCTGCAAATGAAACTCAGCCTTTCTTTTTATATGGAACTTTAGTTTTTCCAGAGTTACTTACTAATACCACAATAATTCTGTTTATTGTATGCTTCTGTTGCATTGACTTGGAATATGAATTTTTTAATAAAGCAGTGCAAAATATTGTAACGTGTATGATGTAATTTTCTTTAAAATGGTAGTTAATTGTGTTATTAAAAAAAAAAAACCATCAGTATCAGTTCTAATAAGCTTGTCTTTTTTTGTTGCACAGATGCCACACAAGTCAAGATCTGCAGCTTCAGAATGCCTGGTTTTAGGCCAGGATATATTTTTATATTATTGTTGTGTCAAGAACTGTCACTGGCACATGCAGTTGCTCTAGTTTCAGTATTGACCTTAAGAGAAAACATGAATATTATTCAGTCTTTCATGCCTCATGGGGCTTAGAGAGCTCTGCAAGTTTGTTATGCCTTTCTGCAGTGCCCAGTCTGCTGAGCAGCCAAGGAAGGGTGTGTTCTCACATACAGAGTCCAACAAACATCTGATAAAGAAATGAGAACAGTGTGGGGAGTTGCCCTTTTGTCAGGGCTGTGGCATCCTCCTTAGAGCAGTTTAGATCTGCGCCGCAGAGTAGATTTACTCCTCGAAGGAGGAGTTGGAAATAATCTGAGTGGGAAGTGTTCTGTGGGGAACCTTACACTGACAAGGACTGGGCCTTGTGTTCTTTAAGGCATCCTCTCTGTCTGACAGCACCTGGGTGCAATCATGGTTGTGAGGCTTTTCTAATTATTACATGGGAGGCACTTCCAACTAAACTCAAATATCCGGAGCCCACTTTCTGCAAGAATGGCTGTGCTGCACTGTGCTCCAGTGCCGCATTTGAGTCACATTTGGGAGACCTGTGAAGTACTTTGTAGCATGAGTCTGTTTCTAACACACAGAAAGACCTTCGGCCTAATCTTTGCTGTACAAACTATCCAGTCAGGATACACGTGCACTGAGCCTGGGGACGTGGAACTTCAAGGCTCTAGCTAAGCCCTTCAATAAGCAGGAAGGAAGTCAAGGAACCTTACAAATAGATTTGTTTATATTGTGAACCGAAAGAGCTGAATTTTCTTTATCCACAGTCTTGGTTATGCATCATTACCCCGTGATCTCCTATTGATATTGGAGTTTCAAAGTTGTCAGAGAATGCAGATGAAACTCTTCAAAGTGCGAGAACCTAAAATATATATTGCTCAGAACTGCTGGTTTTTTGTGACTGCTGCTATATAGTGAGAAACAAATTTTGGTTACCTCCCCCGGTAAATGCATTTACATGGTGGCATACATGGGTAGAATAATTATTTTCTGTTGCATTTACACAGTGACTGTTGGGGGGGAAACACTGAGAGCCACTGAGTGTGTTTGTCTAATTCACTGCAAAAATAAAACATAAGCAGGCATTTTTGCCTCAATGAAATATTCTGTGATTGAAAGCAAAGATGATAACATTTTCTTTTTTTTTTTTTCCTTCCTCTTTAGGACTTAGAGGAATTNGGACTTAGAGGAATTCTGCTTTAAGTTTTGTGTCAATCATTTGACGGAAGTGACACAAACTACGGCATTTTGGCAAATGGATGGTCCCCTGCTAAAGGAATTCATTGCTAAAGCCAGTAAATGTGGAGCCTTTAAGAACTGAAAAAATGAGGCC
>VYZR01043860.1:44934-60360 GCA_013400675.1 Oxylabes madagascariensis
AAAGTAGCCTTGCTGTGCTGGCACGTAAGGCTTTAGAAGAGGTTTTGCATGATGATTTAAGAAGTGACAAAAGGATTGAAGTTAAAGCATGGCAGATGACCCAGAATCATCAGCCTGAGACACAGTATTTATCCCAGTCCTACTTTATGTAGTCCTTGACTCAGTACATCACTACAGAGACTGCTAGCTAGAGCTTGTAAGAGATTGTGACAACAGTAAAAATAACCAAAAAAGAGGAAAAAAAAAGCAGCAGGTGATTTGCTTCCCTCTCTACAGTTTCAGTTGTAATTCACATGGTTTTCATTCCTTTCTCACTGCTTCATTTTAAGAGCTCCTCTTGGATCAGTTTTGGATCCAACTTCATTATTGACCTTGAAATTAAAAGGTCTCAGAAAAGAAGATTGTGTGGTACACGAAGAATTGAGCTGCTTGAGTTGTGGGGATTTGGAGAGGGGACAACTAGTACCCATGAGAATCACATGGTTGTGTGCAGAGAGGTGCCAAGATGAAGATTTTCCTGTAAGCTGAGAAGAGGATGAAATAATTGATGCTGCAGTGAAAGAAACAAGTGTGATCCAAGGTTGTGTCACATGAGGAATTCCGAGCAGAGATGTTTTAATGTCCTCAGATGAGGCACTGGTGGAACCTTGTGTCAGTCAACTGCAACACCAGGCACGCTAACTTCTGAAAAAGGAATTTAAACGCAAGAACAGAAGACTGTAGGGAAGAGCCTGGCTTTTTCAGTCAAGTGAAGGGGAAACAGCAAATATCATCTTCACATACCGAACCTCAACATTAGCTAATTAAAACCTTTTTCATCAGAATAAATTAAAGCAAAAGTTAGGACAACTGTTGGAGAGGGAAATGGGAAGCATGAGACTTGCCTGTCTGAAAAACAGCTTCAGCCTTGTTGCTTCAAACAGCTGAGAGTCCAAGCCCCAGAGTTTCCTTCCACACCAGTGCTCCCAAGCAAGTGTTCCTGCCTCTGTTTGCATTTCACTCTGAGCATTCTCATCTTGCTTTTCAAAGCACAATTGCCCCCCAGTCCAGGTGAGTTCTGCTGGCCTTTGGCTGCTGTGTTTCAGTGGAAAGCATTACTCTGATTAGCATTTGTCAGTCAGCAGCAGAGCTGTAACACTGGCAAGCTGCTGAAGGGAGGCTGTGGAGAAGGAACCCAAATAAGCCGCAGGAGAGGGGAGTTCCCCTGGGGCAGAGACCCTTTGGTCTTTTAAAGCTGTGGAACTGTGAGTTGCTCCCTCCTTCAGGTCAGCCAGCCAAATCTGATATACTGTATTTCTAAAGAGTCATCTAGCCATGGCTTTTAGTCAACTGTTTATATAACACTGAAAAAAAAAGGTTCCTTGGAATTTTCATTTTAAATGATTGTTCTATCAAAATTCTCGTTAGAATAACTTCAGTGCCAAACACCAGACCAACTGCTCCTCTGACAGCTTTTCTGCACATACCTGAATAAATATTTGTCAGTATATTTTCAAACAGTCCACAGTCAAACAGTGCCATCACTGTCTCTTCATACTCTGGGGAAAGAGATAATTTGATGTAATACTACTGAGTAAAGGTTTACAGAGCCCTACATTAAAAGTACCACAAAACCATCATACTGACTGCTCGAGGTTTTAAGATGTCTTCCTTCTCATATAATCTGTATTGAGAAAGAAGGATCAAGTTGTCAATTCTTTCCTTTTAGTTTCATACAGAAAATTATTCCCTTTTTGGATCTGCATCACATGAACAGTGCATTTAAAGAAGAGCAATTTACTTCAGTCATATTTCACTTCAGTGTGCCAGGGCTGTGTGATGGCAGAGCTGACTGTACCAACTCCTCCTGACAGATCAGGTGTGGGACTGAGCTATCTCTGTTTGCTGTTAAGAAACACCCAAGAATTGCACCTCAATTTAATACCTGAGGCTTCTGCTGAAGCAAAATACAAAACACTCGCAGAGTTCAACTGACCATTGGCACACAAGCTGCTCACGAAGGAAGACTTCCCAGGTGGGATATTTCAATTTCCATGTATGTGCTTCAGTGACTTTGCATAAAATAACATTCCTTATGCAAAGGTATTACTCCTAACTTCGCAAAACTGGGAGGACAGTTAGAGAGGAAGGTTCGAAATTTTCTTTAACTGTGTTGTGGACAAAGCAACATCAGATTGGAATTCTTAAAAAACAAAGTACTTCATACAAGGTGATAAACCCATAAAAAACCTCTAACAGACACTAACAGCTGACAGTACAGTTGTAACAAATCATCCAAAGCCTTGAAATGTACATACTTAGGGATTTTCACTCAGAAGAGAGTGCTGATATTAACAGACAGCTGGTCCCTCTGTGAAGCTGCAAGAGCAACACAGACTTATGATCTAAATAAAACCTGGTTCTCTTCAGGACCTCTCTGTTCTCCAGTTATTCAAGTCAGAAGGTCTCACTAGAGATGTTGAGTTGGCAGCTCTTACATAATTGTGAGAAAGAAGTTCCTTGGAACTTTCATTGTAAGCGGTCATTCAAAAGGGAAGGTCATTCTCAACCTTCTGCACAGCTGCAGAAATAAGGACTGAGTTATTTGGCACCATGGTATCCTCAGGAAGGTGGCCAGGGCCAAGTGCCTGGGATTCAGATCTGCACCTCTGCTGTGACAGCAGAGTCCCTGCCATGGGTCCCCCTGAAACATACCTGTTTCTGAAGTGTTGTCATTCATCAGTTTTTCCTGAGCCAGGTGAAGTGTGTCCAGCATTTCTTCAAATATGTCATCCAGAAGCCCAGCTTGTTTGCACTTCCTGACGAAGTCTATTCGAACTGTTAAAACACAAAAGCATTCTCTTTTGTGAAGTGATCTGTAAAGTGGGCTTTGCTCCCTCTCTTCAGAAACTAAAGCTTTAGCCAAAACCTTTCCACCAGTAATAAATACTTTTGCAGATCTCTGGCTCCTCCAGCCACCCACACAGCCCTTTTCAGTGGGAACAAAAAAGTAACCAGGCAAACGTAAGCACTGCGCCGGGTGTAAAATTCCCTAAGCTCTAGATTTGGCTTCGTTCATCACAAGCAAACAGCTCCACAACTCTAAATGTGCCATTCCTAAAGCTCATGATACCCCCTAGTGAGTTGTCTTGTTTGCATTTCCACCAATCCTTAGGACCACACCATGGACTGAGCAGGCTAAAGCACAGAAAACAGTGCAATAAATGAATCAGTATTAGATTAGGTAAAAACTGAGGCTACTTTTACTCCAAGTGATCCAGGCAACTAAACTTTTTTATTACAGCCCATTTTATATACCTACTTTGTCAGATTTGGATTGATAGGGAAATAACCATTTTTTCTTTATCTCAGAGCAGCAGATCAGTGACAAGTTTTAGTTAGATCGATGCAATGGGCTGTTCAAAAGCAAAAAGCCATTGGACAGCTCACAAAAGTCTGACAGTTCCCATTAAAAACAATATTACATTTTACTGGAGACATTTTTGAGGAAAGAAATGCCATCTCACATGAGATGCTCTATGAGTATTTCAGGATTTTTTATAGGTTTCCTGTTCTTTACAGCGGTAGTGAAATTCAGAAAAAAACCACTAGGCAGCCATTTGCAATACCATGCCCATACATTAAGCACATCCATAGTGAGGTGAATAATCACCACTAGCACATTCCAAACTTCCAAGTGCCAGCAGAATCCCAGCAAGCAACTGCAGCAGGAGCTTCAGGGTAACAGGAAAAGCGCAGCACTGAAAGATAGGTCCTGTTGTAACCTGTATGTCTCACTGTTGTAACACCACACGTATGCAGTAAAACACTGTATTGTGTGAAGCACCCTGTGTACACCCAGGCTTCCAAAGGTAAGATGTGCTGCCCCCTGCTCAGAGCACGTCCTCTGTTAATGCCTTCCCGGGCTCCCATGTTAGATTTAACTGTACTGATACGGAGGAGGGGCGTCAGGCAGAGGCACACCTGTGTCTGCAGGAGACGGAGCTGAGGGCAGCAGCCAGCCAGGGTGGGGGCATTTCCATCTGAATCACCGGCTCACATCACACAGCAAGTCTCACTCACCCAAACCACAGGCATTTGTTTGCTGCACAGTTACTAAAACATTCTACAAATCAGACTTCTGCTGCCACACCACAGCACAGAGAGCCACTCATCTCAGGAGAATCATAAAGATACATTTGCAGCACAGCATTTGCTACCAGCCATCTCCAAGCTCTGCACTTTAACATAACAGATCACAGTACCTTCCTAGTTGCTCCATAAAGTTGTTACCAAATGTCCAAAATATCAGAATAAGCCTCCTTAACACTGAAGTTGTGTTAAAGAGGGCATCCTTTCTTCAGGCCCAAGGTCCTGCAGGGGATACTCCTAACCTTACATCGACACCTTGATTCTACCTTAAGTGTGTTGCCTATATACACTCCCTACATACATATTACAATTTATCCATTATCATAACTCCCACCCCATGCTCCCAGAGACTGCTTTGTTCCATCCATCACTGCATTCTTGAGCACATAACTTCTTGTCTTTTCACTGTCCTTGCTGGAGGAGCAGTGTTTGAATACTTTGTTTCTCTGCTGAAAGTTTCACAGGCACAGTAAAACTGAATTAACCCTTCTGGTATCAAAGTGAGTCTCACCTTTATGCCTGTTGTTCTTTCTTTTTAGTATTCGTAAATGGTTTTCTTCTGCTGTCTCTTCTGTACTCTGTAAGAAAATCAATACAATGTATTTTTACATCATGCTGACATTTACTACTGTTCTCATTATCATATTCTGTCTTAGCAAAAAGATAAAAAACAGTCCACATTTCTGTGAATACAGTCAGCTTCTCTGCATGGATAACAATATTCCTCTCCAGACATTCTACTTCGAAAACGGAAGCAAAAACTGCTTCAAAGCAAAAACGCTTTAAGAAAAGCCAAACACCTTGGACACCACCTTCTTTAATCGCTGCGTTTGCAAATAGCAGAGAAGTTAACAAATGCCTACTGGGAACTCCCAAGGCTCTTGCTGAACATTGTCAGAATACTTTGATAAATAAGTCCTTTGCTGTAGCAGGTGTGGGCCCCCTGTTTTAGTACTACTGAAACTCAGAATTACCATTTCTTCTGTGATGGTGGGAGATGTCAATGTACGTCTTCTTTTCTTATTAGCTGCATCTAGGAATCAATAAAGAACAAAGTAACAAAAGTGACAACCTCAGACTGACCATCACACATCATTCAATTTCCTTCTTTTCCCAAAAAGCTACAGAAGTGAGGCACTTTGGGTGGCAAGGCAAAAGTATGTTTCAGCTTCCCCAAACACCTGACATTTCAGCAGAATTCACTATTTCCATTTAAGAAAATTGCAAGCATGAACCAACCATTAGGAAAAAGTGCAAATCATTACAGGATTAGGGTATCACTTAACCTTTTCAACTCAGTAGATCTTGAATTGCGGCAGAGTGAACTTATCCAGAGTGCTCCTGGCAGCAGCACTACCTCTAGGTGGTAAAAAAACCTGTCTGGTTTCTTTTCCAAACAATTCTTATGTATGTTAATACACCCTCAAAAATAAGACTACATAAACAATTACTTAGGTGTCTCAAAGACATACAAATGGCATTAGGTTTTTCATCAATATAAGGACCCTTCCAGAAAACCTCCAGAAGCCATTTGACTTGTAAGTTTAATACTATTTATGCTACAAAGTGTTTGTAGTGATGTGGTATGAGATCTCTGAAAAATTATCTCTGCTTTCACTGCGTCCTTTCCATAGCAAACAGCAGACTCTTGCCAACATAACTGGCAGCTTTTGGAAACAGCTACAGTATCACAAGCAGAGAACAGCAGGAGCAGAGAAAGGCAGAGAAGAGTGCAACCACCCACCAAAACCTGAATGTTTAAAGTGCAGTGGGGTTATACTTCCCCTTCCCTGTTTAATTCCAGAACCTCAGGGCAGCACTTAGTAAGGCCGTTCCTGTTAGAAATCATCCTATCAAGAGGAATGCAGAGCCACTTTTGTACATGCAGGCTGTGGAAATAAGTTTGGGCTTTGGGCACTGATGCTGTACATTTGCATTTTTCATGGCCTGAAAGGAAACTGGTCTCTCACTTCATCCAAAACAAACATGTAAGGCCTAATCTGGGGCAGTGTGGGAGATACTGCTGTAGGTACCAAGTGCTCCTTGCTGTCCAGCATGGTATTTTTGACAGATGATGGGATTTTCTGTGCTCTCCCTGATAACCTACTGTAAGAATACCTCATACAAGAGGAACACAATCTGAAGAGCAGCCCAACTCCTCCTGCCCTGCACAGTGCTGGCTGCTCTCCTGCATTTGTCAGCTTTTACTCTGTCCACATCCAACTTTTCCAGTTAAACAGAGGTTGGAGCCTTTTTCCAAGTCCAAGCTGCTCTCCCATCCTTGTTGCACAGAGCTGCAAGGAGAGAGAGTTCTTGGCCCACAAGGCACCTTATCCCCTTCCAATCACACAGCAGAGCGCTGACATTTCAGCACAAGAATATTGTATGAACCAAGAATAATGGGATCTTCCTGTTCTCCAAACTATGAAGCAAGAGACACTGGGCTTGGAGAACCAAGTGTCTTCTACTCAACTCTCCCACTTGCTCCCCACTTCCCAGGGTACAGCTACTCTCAAGAGGTGAGAGAAGCTCATTCAGGAGGCAAGGTAGACACTGCTGGCAGAATCCATTTACCCCTCATAAACAGAAGGTCTCTAAATTAAGTGCCTCTGAAGAACTCCTCTAGGAGAAAACTCTCTTCTCAGGGAACATTGTATATGCAGCATTTGAAGACACAAAACCCATGCAGTATCTAAAGGGGGCCCCAAGAAAGCCGGAAAATGACTTTGTACCAGAGCATGTAGTGACAGTACAAAGGGAGATGGCTTCAGACTGAAATAGAGCAGGCTTAGGTTAGATATAAAGAAATTCTTTACTGTGAAAGTGGTGACACTCTAGAACAGTCTGTCCAGAGAAGTTATGGATGCCCTGTCTCTGGAAATGTTCAAGGCCAGGTTGGATGGGGCTTTGAGAACCCAGTCTAGTGGAAGGTGTGCCTGCCCAAGACAAGGAGGCTGGAACTAAATAATCCTCAAAGTTCCTTCCAGCCCAAATCATTCTGTGATTCAACCTTGTAAGATTTAAGCCCTCCTTATGAACAAGATGGTCCAGAGAGCTGGAACCAATGCCTGAATATTGTCTGGTACTTGAAACAAAGCAATCCTGGGCCTGTCCAGTACTTGCACAGGAGACCACCTGGGACCCTGGGCAGCCCCAACAGACACTGACAACCATTAGACCACAGAAATCAAAATAATTTTGAAAAGGGAGGAAAGGTTCAGAACCATGGATAAGTAAAAAGCAAAGCTACTAAGTAAACTAAGAAGATGCATTTGGTTGGTGAACCACAGCAATATCAAATATTAAACAGACTGTATGTCTGGCTAAGAAGCCCCAGCCCTCATGATTATAAGCTTAAATAATAATCACCTAACCCATCCCTTAAGTGTCATCAAGGTAGAGCAAGACTCCGTCAAGATTAGCCAAAATTTGCTAGACTTCAGTGAGAGCACACTACTGTCAGCACAAATGCTCACAGTTCAGTTGAGCTCAAATTCAAAGCGAAGACCAGTCTAGGACCCACTTCACTGGGAGCAGTCGTATGCACTAGGCTAACAAGGTCCAGCTTTCACTGGGATTCCCAAATACCTCTGAATCAGGAAGGGCCAGGAGTGCCAAATGAAGCTGCATTTCTGTAGCACAGGAAGCAATCCTTAAACAGGGGTTGTACAACCCTTTTGTTACACTTAAAAAGCTCTTTGGGATCCTTCAGAATGAAAGGCCCTATTTTAAAAACTACTGTGGTGAATACAGAAGATGCAAATGTGAATGTCTGCATAACCACAGATAAAATCCCAAGGTGAGCCCTCCTGTAACAGCCCTCTCCTTGCTAATCTAGTGCAACCTTGTGTGCAGCTCTCCTGTCTCACATGGATTCTTCAAGCTGCTTGGGCCTACTTGCCTAAAGAAGAGTAAAAATGATTTCATGAAGGATTGGGTCCATTGTGGTTTAAGTCAGTTTTCAAGGAGATATGGGAAGGATTAAATTTTAACTTTTCCCACCTCAAGAAACCTTCTAGATTTTTGTGCATACATGTGGATCTCAACCAAACCCCTCCTGCAAGATTAGAAATCCACCACTCAATATGAAGGTGGTAATAATATTTACCTTGTTCATATGAATTACTGACTGTAGGATCCAAACTTTTAAAACAAATGAAATCAATGAAGTCATTAAAGAAACTCACCATAGTGATTGGTCCTATTCCCTGGGTCATGTTTTGGGCAGAACACTCTAAAATTTAAGTTCAATTTCAAGAAAAAGAGAAGAAATATTAATAAATATGCAAACAGAGTTATGTTGACCAATTTAAACAGATATTTCCCCCTCGTTTCACTGAACATAAACTGAAAGGCAGATAAAAAAGATCAGGATTTTTGTTCAGCATTACCCACCTCAGAAACCACCTGCTTTAAAGTCCCGTGCATGCACAACTTTGTATCTGTACTTCTAGAGCCTCAGTGGACTCTCAGCACTGAAGGTCTGAATGATCAGTTCCATCAGCCCACCCTGTCTGTGCCTGCCCACTGACACATTTCATGTGTGTGGCAATCACTGTGCCAGAGACACTGAAATTAGATTAACATTCCATTCCCAAGGTGAAACGCCACAGTCCTGACATTGTTCTGTCACAGCCACTGCGGCTCTGCCCCCTGGCCCTGCCCCAGGTGGGCCAGGAGCCTCCTCAGACACATCTGCCCAGGGTCACCTTCCATTCCTCAGCCCTGCAGGACGCTGGCAGTGCCAGAGGGCACCACCACACACAGCTCTGGGCACTCACTCGCCTGGAGATCTCTGTGCCCCTCGCTCCCACTGCCTTGTACTCACAGAACGGCCCCCAAATCCTAAGTAGGGCAACCCTGAGGGAGATCCAGTAGCTTAAAGCTGCTCAGTCCATTTGTTACTTAAAGACTTCAGTAATATGTGAAATGGGAATATTTTCAGTGGTTCTAGGAGAGCAATGTGAATTCCTTGGAAGAGGCAAAATGCAACAAATTTATCAGAAAGCATTCCTTATCTTATGGACACAATAATGTGCAGAGAACGTGAGCCAGCTTTTACAGTATGCCTTTCTTACAGAAGGATCCCAAGTAACTTTTTAAGCAAAAATCCCTTGTCAGGAGCATGGCTTAATTTATCTCTTCCTTACAAATCTATTTGCCAAGACTGCTGTAATTTTTAAAGAGAACTGCATTTACTAGGACATTTTCTAATTGTCACTCTTTTAACAAAAGCAGAAGCATTGTCCTTAGAAATGCAGACTGTTGCCTGTTGATGAGGAACTTCTTTTGCATGAAATGCATCTTGAAGCACAAAAAATCAGATTTAGGTATGCCTAACAATGCAATCAGAAAGCTATATACTTGAGACCCCTTATTTCTATTGCATTTCTAATACTGCCCTTTGGAGAATGTTTTTTATTCTTCCCCTCCCTTTTATTCCAGTCTTTCAGTTAAAAACAACCCATCTTAAGCACAAGAACATCTTATAAAGTACAGACAATATATTTTACTACTCAGGCCACTTCATTCGGAAGCATTTCGCTACTATCATTTTTGCAAGACAGCAGCACAAATTGCACTTATTTCTCCACCTCTTCTCTGACTGGCCACTTCCACAGCACCATATGCTTTCTCTTTTTATTCTGCTCCATTTGTTCTGATGATCACTACTCACCATTACAATGTTGGCAACTCAGAATTTAAAACCACCAGCTCTGCCTCGCTCAAAAGAATTCTCTCTTTTCAGTATATTTCACCATGAAAACGTGCAGGGGCTATCAATCCATGCCCACTGTTTTTTAGGTTTACTCTCCAATAATTTCAGCTAGCTATATTTTTGTGCTTTGTTTATGCCACTGCTACTGCACAAAAGTCTTTAGGTTCAAATCCTTCAAAGCTGTCCTAGTATCTTTCTCCAACCCGGTCTTTTCCCAGCTCTTTGACACAGGTTGCTACAGCCTAGTTTCTTAGGCTATCAGTGTCACACAGTGACTTAAAACAAGGCATTTTTAAGGGTCCCTCTTCCAAACCTCCAAGGTCACTGGCTCCAAAATGCCACCAAACCAAACTGTATATGCAAGCACTTCTTTATTTGTTTGTATCTAGACTGCTGTCAGTCCCACTTATTTTTCAACATCTTGAGTTCAGCCTTCTTGAGCCTGAGTTATCCTTTCTAAAGCTACAAGCTGGAAGCCATTTATTCTGTGATCACAGAAAGTTTCCATCTTCCCATTTACAGTCTTTCATGAGCTTTGCAGATTCACCCAGATTTTAACAGCATCAGTTAAACATCCCATCCTCCCTACAGAGCTGGGCTAAAGCCTTGCACAGATGCATTACTTTTAGACAGAGCACTGTGAACCAGCCAGGAGGGCAAGTGTCTTGACACAAAAGGACCCATCTTCCACTGCTATCAGGGACTGCACTAGTCCACCCTTTTCTGAAACAAGTGATGATCAGATGATCCCCAAATTAATCTAAGTCTAACATGACCTGTGATCTCTCTGGCCTGGCATAGAAATGAGCATCAGAGCTTTTACGCACCTCAGACTTTACTAAACTTCAGCATTTCAAAAGGTCCCTGAAGCCCCAATTTTTCAACCCCTTCATCTGCATCCTCCAAACAATTTGTTCCACCTGTCAATGGCAATGCAGGCAGCCCAACGGCAGTGGACACCAGGATTAGCATGATCAGGATAGAAAATTTACTTTGAATCCATGCAATTGTGTTAATGCTAGCAACACTTGAAACACAAGGCCTTTAGTGTGTATCAAAGCACAGGGAGGGAAAACTACTTAAATTTGCCTGATGTGAGCAGACCTAGAAGTGTTATAACCTGCTCTGCGCTCAGACCATGTTTACTGGAGCTTCTGAACCAATAAAAAAATTAGAATCTGAGTGACATTAATAAAGTCTTGGTTCTTGAAGATTAGCTAGAGTGGGTAAGGACTGACTCTCTCAGTTTTGGTTTTGTTACCTTGTTACAGGCTCAAGCACTAAACAGATTCCCTCCCCCTGCAATGAAGTTTTCCTGTGAAATGGAAACACTTCCCCCACAGTTTGTAAACAGAGGATGAAGCACCGCTTTAGGAGTGGAGAGAAAATAAACTCCCTTCCCTAAGAGCCCTTTAAACCCCACCCACTGAAGTCCCTGCTGCTGAGAGCCCCGGACGCTGGCAGTGACAGCCCCGGGACGCTGGGTGAGGTACCGGTAGATGCCGTTGACCTCGTCGGTCTCCACGGCAGCGTCGTCGCAGAGCGCGCAGAAGAAGTGGTAGCTGCGGCGGCAGGCGCGCTCCTCGCAGCCCACCGTGGCCCCCTTCTTGCGGCAGAAGTTGCACACCTACAACGGGAGGGGGTTCACCACGTGAATGTCACAGGCAGCTACTCCAAATCCTGCCACACAGGGCAAATGCCATTCTCTGTGGGAAAACCCAGTATTCCATTGCAAGTCACCTCTATGTAACTCATCGGGCAAATTCACTCCTGCGAAGTCCTACCCTGGTCATCATTTCAGCCACCTTTTTGCTATCTTACCTCTATTTCATACTGATAAATCTGTCAAATGAGGCAAAGAACCATGTGAGGGCACTGAGCAACCTACCTAAGTTATTTCAACATTAATTGGTGTTAATGTTTGTATTGATATTTTCTAAGATACCTTCATAATGGAAAGAGTTCCGTCCAGGATACAGGGGAGGAGGGCTGCTGAAGACAAAGGCAATTAAAAAAGAAATCCTCATTTAAATAATCTTATTTCTGCTAAACTCAGAAGGTGTTCCCCTTTACAATTGTGGATTGCATTCTTTTGTTTCAGGCATTGGTTTAGTTCTTTACCAAAGTCTCAGGAAACTTTGACAAAAGACATAAAGGCCAGAAAAAGCCCCACCAGCATTTTAATACAGAATGAACAAAATTTCACCAAACCAAATGTTAAATCAATGACTCCAACACTAAACCTGTAATTTCCCTAATCTTACTAGATCAGAAGGACCCACTACTTTAATGCATTTTTTTTAAAGCACAGAACAGGCCAGACAACCTTCAATACTACGAGATAGGACTAACTGCAGATTCAGAAACATTTCCTTACCAGTCGCTTTCCTCTCCTGAGNAGCACAGAACAGGCCAGACAACCTTCAATACTACGAGATAGGACTAACTGCAGATTCAGAAACATTTCCTTACCAGTCGCTTTCCTCTCCTGAGCTCTTTTAACACTGAAGACACATCAAATCTTATTCCCAGATTTTCTGGGTTATGATCTTCAGATTCCACAAATCCTGAGGAAAATAACTAAAGACAAAAGAGATAGTTTTAAAAAATAAGAATGACTCAGTCACCAGTGCAGAAAAGAGACAAGGAATACATCTTGTCTTCTTGCACTTGCCCTGCTTAAGGAGGTTGATTTTTCTCTGTATTTTCAAGAGGTTTCACCTACACTGAACAAGGAGCTGTGCTTAAACGTTTCCGCAGTCAAAAGAAGTTTCTCCTTCCACATAGGAGATTTCACATAACCTGAAGGCAAACTAAGAAAAGATAGTAAGGCAAGAAAGTTTAATTATAAAAAACACGAACAAAATTCAAAATTCCGTGGTGTCCAGACTAAGGATGAGAAGATCCTCAGGCAACAGACCTTGGACATCTTATTGTGTCCTCAGCTGTTCAGCCCTACAGCTGGGTGCAACATTTCTCTGTAATAAGATTTCCCCACAGCCCAACGCTGACAACAGCTGACTGCAGGAAAACACCTGAAACATCGTACACATCCTGGGAGAAACCACTAAAAATGCACACATTTTAATGGCCACTTTCAATCCCACAGAACTGCTGAGCCAGGACAATGAGTGAGGAAGGGGAAGTTCTTGGCAATTTTTTCCTAAGCATTATATGTAGCTAATCCCAAACAAAAGGGAGCTACCCTTTCATCAACTAGCAGGCCCAGTCTGTCTGCTCAGAAGGTGATAGCTGACTGCAAAAAAACCCAAACAATGCAAACAAGCCTAAGGCAGAGAAATGAGTAAAGTTTCTGGGAGGAGAAAGAAGAAAAGAAAAAACACAAGAGAGAGAAAGAGAGAGAGAGAGAGAGAGAGAGAGAGAGAGAGGGAGAAAAAAGTTTCAACACTGGAGAGACATTAAAGACATAACAAAACCTGTTTCAAACAAAACAAACAACACCATTGTGAAACATTCTGATAAAAAATAACCAACCAAAAAAGATAACAGAAAAATGAAGATGTAGATACAACAATTGTAAGAATAAGAAGGCTGGACAGTGACAGCCAGAAAGCGGCTTTAGCAGCAATCTCCTGTGCTAAATGGCCCTCAGCTGTATTGTCCCTCTGCAGAAGGGAGAATACAGCACCTGTAATTGATTCGGCATACCAAGAACCAGCCCCACCAACATTCCAGAATAAAGGGGAGGCAAGAAGAGTAGAAGGATTGCAACACACTTAGAACTTCACAGATATGTTTATACAATCAACTTCTGATGTTTTTATTCCTCATTTTAAATAAGGCACACAGTGGAAAGTTTTTTAACCATCAAGTGATATGGATAGTTTCCTGCAAAGGTTTAAGTACACAACTTTCTGTGGTCTGAGAATCCTCACCCAACAGGATGAATCTCTATAGTGTCTCAAGAAGATTTATTCCTGTTGCTAGACCGTATGTGGCCTTTGTGGTGTTTTCATGTGTGTCTGGAACCACTGATCAGCAACAGACACATGAAAACACCACAAATCAACAGCTCCAGCTGTGCAGACACATCCTCTCCCACTCCAAAATCCTGGCCAAGCCCTGTTGCTTTTCAATGTAATATAAACTTGCTGGTTTGAGTAACCAGCCTTTCAATCCAGACACCACTGCAAAATCAAAACTGGAAACTGCCCCCTTATCACTTCTCCACTTCTCTTCAGTACTGACCAGCTAAAGGCACTCACCAGACAATCCTGATGAGCTGCAATGTCCCTCTCTGTGGCGATATACATCACAGAGCCAGCCTCCCCTTCTGAACAAAATGCACATGCTCTTCTCACCATCTTCGCCATTATCCAGAAAGCACCTAAAGCAGGAAAACTGGGACAAAACACAAAGCAATTGACAACTTCCACAGCCCAGGCAGGACAGAGGAAAGCAGAGCCTGCCAAAAGCTGCCCTCTAACTGCTCCTTCACCTACATCTCCTGACCCTCGGTGCTCTGTTCCTCCAGTAACAACTACCAGTAGGACAGGCAAAGCCTATTCTTGGCACACCAGTGGGATGGAAACCAGATCCCAGGAGCTCCAGCCATTAGAGAAGGAGAGTGGTTTATCTCCTCTTGGAAAGTTACTAACAAGTCATAAAGGGTAATACAAGAGTTGCCAAGCTTGCTAGGCAATATCTGCTCCAAAACCAAATCCGAAAGCAGCCCGGCAAGTCATGCCCTAAGGTGAGAAACTTTTTATTTGGAGAAGGGCAATCACTGACAGTGTTTTCTTAACCTACTGCTGCCAACATGTGGGTCAGCAAGCCAGCAAAGGACAGAAAAACAGCTGCCCCCAAGCTACATCAGTGCCTTCCAGGAGTTCACAGAAGACAAGGAAGAAACACTAATTCCTTACTGTAAGAAGGATGCAGCAAGGTAGTGTGGAGAGGTCTGCAAGTAAATTGGGGCACAAGAAAAAAATCATGAGAGATTCAAACAATTCTCTCTCAACAAGGTGAAATGCTAACAGGAGTGACAGAATTTTCCCTGAGCCCTGGGAATTGCCCCAGAGACACCTGTTATTTTTCCTGGCCATATCCACTCAAGTCTTAATTGTTCTTCTTCACACAGTCTTTCTCCAGCAGCTGCAAATTTCTGAGGCCAGCTTCTTACTTCACAAAAGCAGTCTAAGTGTTTCTGGACAAGCCTTTACACACATCCCCCACCAGCAGGTTAGAGCATCACCCCACAACATTTGTAGCAGAAATTTTACCTTGTGTTTTCTGTGCAAGTCCACCACAGAAATCTTCAACAACTTCCCACTCCTACAAGGCGTGATACTCCAAACTGTCCTCTGCTGGAGACGTCACCTCTGACAGCACAAACTCCTGTATGACAAGGGGGAAGAAAAATCTGTATTTACATTCAAGAAATAGGAAGATCTGAAGGTAAATTATTCTAGTGAGAGGTAGTAAGGCCCAAGTACAAAAGAGGCAGGAAATCTCAGTCCAACAAATCCTGCAACCCTTTTCTGGGTTTCAATAGACAAACTGTTTTCGTTAGTTCCCGTGAAAAATGCATGTTATGTGATTGGCTTTTTGCAAAT
>VYZR01043867.1:0-19324 GCA_013400675.1 Oxylabes madagascariensis
GAAAGCCATTTTCAATACCTATGCAGCTTCAGAGATATCCTCCCTTCTCTGGACCTGAGTTAGCCTGCTCTGTGCAGCTCAGGAATGTGCCTCTAGAGCTGACTCTTTGCCAAGAGGGCCAAGCCAGAGCCTAAATCCTGGGGATTGAAGAAACATCAGCAGTGTCTAAGCTACCCACCAGCTGCAATGTAGGCACTGAAAGAAGTTCAGCACTGAACTGAGCACCCCTAGCCATTCTCTTGCCAAAGCACTGAAAGGAAGCAGAAAAGTTTATTTCCTCATATAATGCAACAGGAATTTCAGTTTTTACCACAGAAGGGTGCGATTTGGGGTGTGGTTTCTCCCATGGCCTACTGCTATTGAAGCTCAGATTTTGCTGAGGTGCAACAACTACCAAAAGGCGGTGCAGCAATCTGATACAGCCTCAGGTGGGATGTCATATGAAAAAGAATTTTATATTGTCAGAACTGAGAAAATAGCAAGGAGAAAAAAAAGATAAATAAAAAAGTAAACAATGCAACAAGTTAGTGCTGTTCACACCATAGGGATGACTCCAGATTTTTTGCTGTAAGTTTCAAAATAATTTTCAATTTTTGTCACTACTACATCACAACTCTAAATGATTCCTCTACAGCAAGATTAGAAAAGTTTTAAGTGCAACAAATGGAATTTAAGTTTCCCCTCTTTCTTCATGCTGACACATGTAAAGGTTTCCTCAGGCATGATCCTTGCTTCTCCAGTTACTGTAGATGCCTTATTACAAAGGTAATAAGGCATAATTCTCACCTAAGGTAAAAATAACACATCAAAAACAGTACATAATAACAAATTTACATTAGAAGTTAAACCATTCTGATCTGCACTTAAGAATTTGTCAGACGTTTCATTTTAAAGCACAACTTACCTTTCAGTAAATGTATCTGAAGTACACCAACAACATAGTGCCATGGAAAACCAACCCAGAATCCAATAGTGCAGCTCTGCAGGTTTCATTTTGTTATCCAAATAGCTGTAAAAAGGTGTTGAAAGAAGAAATTTGTTACCTAACACACTTAAATTTTAAAATGCAAAAAAAACCACTAGTACATCAGAAATAGCAGGTAATGGTAACTCTAGATTAGATTTACAACCATGGGTAAAATGTGGATCTCTTTCAGGGCTGTGCCTGATTCCCCAGCTTGTATGGTAATTTTCATAAAGTAATGCCATCAAGGATGAGATCACCGTTTCCTATTTTTTCTTTACTTGCACACAGTTGCAACACAGCCACCTTCTAATTAACAGAAATATATAAATCTTCCACACAACTGTATGTAATTGAAGACTGTACTTGTAGTCAGCTCAAATGCCCAAAGTGATTTATTAAAGAAACTTTGAACTTAGCACTGAATATTAGTATTGGATATTGGTCAAGGCCGATATTAGAAACTCACAGGAAGCCAAGCATGATGTCCAAAGATGAAATTCTGTCTAAATGCCAGCTGGCTGCTAAACTAATATGTAAAAAAAATGCTGCTAAAACCACGAGTTTCTGTTCTTGTTATAAACCTGAGAAAGCCTCTATGAAACCATGCACAATTTGCCTAATACTTCAAGGACCTTAGAAGTCAGGGGATAAAAAAACAAATCAACCTTCACAAACAGGACTTTCACTTGGCACAGGTCAAAAATCCCAACTGTCTCCCAAATCCACCAACCATTTCACAGCATTTCAAATTCTACCTTCTAGAAAGGGATGTGCATGCACATATTTACATGCAAGTTATTAAAACCTCACAAAACCAACTTCCCAACTTTCTCGAAATGACAACCCTACACCACAAGACACTGTGTGTAACCTAGGTGACCTTTCTCAGATCACTCACTACACAAGTCATATTCTTTTTTTCTATAAAGGTTTTTTTAAATTCATCCTGACAACAGTCAAGTAAAGCCTGTTTTGACACCAGTGAAGACATTGCTGATTCAGCCATTACGCTGAGAAAACTCGGTGTAATTGATATTGCCAGCTCATTATAAAGAAGAGCCCATTTTCCCCACAGTTGTTGTGTGGCTCTAGACCCAGCTTGCAGAACCCCACAGTTCTGCAAATGCTCTGTGCCAGAGCTGAAGTACAAAGGAGGGAGCCTCCCCGCTTGCAAAATGTGTGGGGATTTCAAAACTCATGAGGGGCTAGGGCAACAACAGTGACTGTTAACCAGCTAAATTTATCTCAAAGTCTTACTACATTGTGAAGAAGCTAACATCTTTAAGACATTCTTCTATTTCATACACTAATGCCTCTCTAACTTGTCATTATCAAGGTACTTGACCTTACAGAAGATACAGTAAGATAAATATTAGTTGCCAATTGTTAAGTTCCTGATCTAGTTTCTTAAAAAAACACCGGAAAGAATTTCACTCACCACGTAAAATAAGAAAATAATAATAATAATTTGAAAAAAATCATTTGGAGAGTGCTACTTGCATAGAAAAGCAAATAATAATGTAGATCTTTAGAAAAAGCTAGCTAAAGCAAGACATATATGCTGTATTAAAGAAATTGATATAGTCACACCGTGTATAAAAAAATCACATATAAGTAATTAACTGCTGGATACCAAATTTCCCCAAGAGTTCTGTACCTTAAGTGATCTCCAGTCTCGTCACTTGAACAACATGAATTAATGATGTGAGATTCTGCCTTACAGACCTGCTTACCGATTTCATCTTCTATTATTTTCAACTGAAAACCAACTAAGCAAGACTACTTTTTTGCATGAAAGAGTATCCAGACAAGACAAAACATTGAGAGATGTAAAGAGTGTAGGATTCATGTAAAATTCTGCCCTACCTATAAAAAGCAGGAAGTACCACTTAAAAGACAGTAATGTCACACATCACCAAAAAAAAGCTGTATTCTACAAAGGTATGGAAGAAACACTTTAAGCAAGTGGATTATAAAAGAAAAAAACCCCAGCAAGCATTACAGCATTTATTTTGATGTAAGTTGGTAGGCAGAAAGCAGCTCTTTTTTAACAGCGACCAAGTTGCAAAAAAAACCATAAAGGCAATTATCTCCTTTCTCACTGGACTCTCATGGTTAATCAAATAATGACCAGCAACAGAGGGGGCTTGAAAAAATGCTGCTATCAGAGCAGCAGAAGGTACTAATTTATTCTACATATTGTTTTGAAACCTGGAACCAGAACATAGGGCAACAAAGTGAGCAGGTTTGAAAGCCCCCAGTCTGTAATTTTTGCTTTTTTCCACTGATAAACAATACAGAAACTCTAAGGATTTAGGTCAGAAGACAACTTTGCAGCTACCACAACACTATCATGACAGACTGAGTGATTTATTCAAGCTGACCTTTTATATGTCTGTGACACTGATGGTGGCGGGTGAAAATTGCATCAATCTCACCTTAAAGGCACCTGAATGATATGCATTTGAGGAAATACATGCATCCAAATGAAAACTGTATTAACAACTGAGATGCATAAAGCACATTCATTTTTAATAAAAATTGTTTCTGTTTAGTAAAAATTACACTAGATAACTAATTTCACAAATACAAGAAAGAACAGATTTAACAAATCTTACATCAACTCTTCTCTAATAAGAAATGGGGATTTCATATTATGAAAGTTAATTACAAAAAGAAGTCATGATGTTCCAAAAGATTTCATAACATAGAAAACTTAAAACTCTAAAAACCTGCGCACAACATAAAATTACTTGAAACTCGGCTATCAACTCATTTTCATTATGGATAAAATTCCGAAGTGCAAGAACAGATTTCGGATGACTCTTGGTTTACTATAGCTAGAAAAAGAATGCAAAACACGTGTTTCTGTGCGTGTGTTAGTCACCCGGTCAGAGCCAGGTCACTTTCAGTTGTGTTAGCGTTGTTCCATGCTGTTTTCAAAATTATCTGCACAGGCTTATCAAAGACTAGAGGGAACTTGTAATAAACACTGAGGAAATCTTCCTTTAACATATTCACTATAGTTTGAATTCTAATATACCATCTTGAGGCAACTGCTGATGTAGCACACGCTTCTTTTGGACACTTGCAATTAGTCACCTACTATTTTCTCCCTTATTTTCTTTTTGTTTTGCTTTTAACAATTAGCTTGACTAGCAAACCCCTCATTAATGTAAAATTTCCTGCTCTACAGTTTAGTTCAGTATGTAAANCCTCCTTCCCGCCGCCTTCCCGGGGAAGCGCGGACGGAGCACGGCGGCACCTCGCCCTCGCACGCCAACCAACACACGCCTCTGCCCTAGCACCGATGGAACTCCGACAGCAGAAAGCCTTCACTCCAGATAAACAATCATTTACAGAGGCGTCGGCACAAACTGTAAAGAATGCAAATCACCCAAGCACCGGAAGCGGGAGGGAGGCCTCCAGGCGACAGCAGGATGCGAAAGCTGATGTAAAGTGTGAAAAAAACCCAACCAAACAAAAAACAAAACACAAACCACAACCAAAGAAAAACTATTAACAGTTTTCCTGCCACCGGGAAATGCTGCCATTTATTTGGCTGACTTTCGATTTGCCACGCATGTTTATCTAAAGATAAGAAGTGAAAGCTAACACAATCCGTCCCAGGCCTGCAAGTCCCACCTTTGCAGTTCGTGCAGCTGAGGATCTCAGTGGCAGAGAGCCACTCTCCCAGGCACAAAAGCCTGCTCAGAAACACCTCGGGAGGCCGAGCCGCAGCTCCCTCCTGCCCGGCTGCCACCGCGGGAGCGCAGCCCCACGGCGGGCAGGGGGCGAGAAGAGGGAGCCGAGGAAGCAGGGACACCCTCAAACCCGACCTCCGCCGCCTCGGGTTCGGACCTCAGCACACCTGGGCACGCTGCTCGTCCTCCCGGCCCGCGTTACCTTCCGCCCGCTCCCCGGCGCTGCCCGCAGGAGCCGCCCCGCGCCCGCCCCTCTCCCCAGGCCCGCGCACGGCCCCGCCCCGGAGGCGGCACCGCCGCTCAGCTCGGCGCCTTCCCGCCGCCGGCCCGGGCGGTGACAGCGGCTGGGGGCGCACAGACCCGGGCGACGGCGGACCGGGAGCATCCCCGGAGCATCCCCGCGGCCAGCCGGGCACCGCGGGGGCAGGCCCTTGTGAGCGCGGGCAGCTGCGGTGGGCTGGGGAGGAAGTAATTTATGTGGATGGTTTGACTCGTCCGGCTGTTTTGGTTGTTTCTTCTTTAGCATATTCAAGGATTTAGTTATGTTGGTTTCGTACTGAGCTTTTGCGTGGCACAGAGGTCTTCGAGAGTGCGATGGGGACTCTAAATAGGAGACTGCTGACTAGTGCAAGCGCGGGAGCTGACACAGGCGTCTGTGGCGTGCTTCTCCAAATAGAGAAGTTTGAAATGGTAACAACTCGTGTTTGGAAGCAGTAGGAAGTTTCTGAGGAAGGAGCCCCAAGGGATGAGTCAGGACTTGGTTTAGTATTTTCTCAGCGGTATGTTAAGCTATGAAACATATTCTGACCCTCTTTCTCTGCCGACGCATGAGTCATAAATACAAAGTGTGATTATTAATTACTATTATATAGTTTTGAACTACAGGGGGTACGTTACAACCATCCTACATTAATGCACTTAAGAAATATGTGGGCAGATCTGCTTCCACAAGCGAAACAACATTTGTTTTAAACAGATGAATTACAGTCTTTGTAATAAGGTCTTTGTTCAACGTCTCAGTTTTATTAACTGGTAAAAAAAAAAAAAGTTATGCATTTACATGGTAGGAAGGAGGATGAGGCAAAACTAACCTCTGCCAGCATTTCTGTGGAAACATGAAAATGTGCTGGATGGAATGAGTGATCCATCTGTTGCAATCTAAGAGGTATCAAAAGTTTCATAAATTTTCTTGAAGAGTTAAAAATAATGAAGCTCTCCAGATCCTTGTAAGCAGTGCAGCTCCTCCTGCGGCTGAGGACATCAGGGCTCAATGTGGCACTGAAGTCTTTGTCACTGCCCATTAAAACAGTAGATAAGCACACCGAGTTGTTCTATCAGCCTGATTTTATCTTTGCAGACTATGGGTGAAATACTGGGCTGTACTGCACATGCTCTCCGGCCTGCGGGGTCATGGGCTCCAGTGCTGCTCTTGTTTGAGGTGCAACAGGGATTTGCTCTCTGAGGGTGCCAAATTACCGCTTTGCACTTTGTGAAAACTAAGCACAGTGACAAGTTTCCCATTAGGGTGGTTACAAAGATATCCAAAGCTACCCAAAAATAGTGTAGACCTTTAATATATTAGGACAAAGGAGCCACATTTTTATGTTACAATATCATAAAATAGTGCATGTTAATGGAGGCTCTTATTAAAAAGAGTGTTTTTGTGAAATATGTATAGACAATCGACAGCTACATTGGATAACTATCTCTTTAAGACTTTCTGTTTAATATTTATCTGTCTACTATGATCTTTTGTTTCTCTATTGTCTTTTATCTCCTGATCACTGCCTATTAGCACTCATGATATTATGAAAAAATGAGGAAATGTCAGAATATTTGAAATGTCTTTTAAATTTCATGAAAATTATATTCTCCTCAAAAAATCTGAACTAATGTGGTAGTACCCTAGATTTTTATATGTTTATATGCTGAAATGTGTGGCCTGAAAAAAACCCAACCCAAAATGAGTTGAAACGCTTCAAAAGAATACATTTTTCCCAGCTTTCAGCAGTTTACATTAGGATTTAAGAATCAAGATAGAGACTTTCAATTTTTTTCTCCCTAACACAATGTGTTGTTTTGCTTTGATTATTCCCATTGCACAGATAGAACAAACAAATCCAGCTAAATTTTATTCCTAGAAGTGTGGTAAGGAAACATTTACAATACTCTGAGCAGATGTACGCATTCTGGAATATATGTATATTCTCATGTCCTAATTTTAAATCAATACATTTGGTCCATGGATTATTTTGAAAGCTTAAATTTGATTTAAAGTGTGTTAACAGCCTGTAGCTATGTGTTTCTATGATTTCCACAGAGTTGACTTGGGAATTACATACATTCCAAATGGAAACATTTCCTTCCAACGTGAGACAGTTTGAGGCAATAGGACACTGGACTGTGCTTTGCTGCCCTCAAGCTGATGGATATTTATATAATAAACTATAAACAATAAACAGATTATATAATAGTCTGCTGTTTTTCAGAGCTCAGAAAATGTTATTTGTAGAATGGATTCAAAATATTCTACATGTATTTGAAAGCTGGAAGGCACTGTTTATGAAATGCTAAATGACTCTTACAAATTATAAACTATCTTCTGAGTCTAGTGATTTGTCTTCCTCTGCTCTATCTTTATCAATTATTTTGTCAAGTGGGTTTTGTCTTTCCATCAAGTTTAGAGATCTAGTGAATAAATAAAAATAACTGTAGTACCAGACGTTATGTTTCTCCATTTACTATTTGTTTCTGCCACGGTTTTGAAAAATGAAATGGAAAGAATTCTTGTCTTAAGTGCTTAAGTACAGTGTTGTGGGTTTACTTTAACACAATTTTGTAATGAAGTGAAAGACTGCTAATGTTTCCGAACTTAAGGATTTCAAAATGCAACACTATATTCTTTGGGCAGCTGTGGGAATGGACGTAGCGATCCAGCAGTACCTCCCATGTGTTCAGCAGAGGTGGAGTGAAGTGATGGACACCTGTCCTCACAGGCTTGGCCAAGTCTTTGGAGCATCCCTGAGCAGTCGGTGCACGTGTTTTAAAAGCAGCCTTACGCAGCACTCTGCTTTGCCCGGGAGCTGTACGTGCTCCGCTCCCTTGGAGCATTCCTAACTCATGAAGTTATTTGTCATATATTGAACTTCTCTTCAAGAAAAATTTGTAAGCAGTTCAGCGTGGAAAAAAATGCCACATTTAGAGCTGCAGAGAAAGCATTACAATTTACAAAGCTTTATATTTTTTGTTTTAAGGAGCAACAACGAACATGCTTGTTGGGAAACAAGGGCTCCAGAAGTCCCTTTTGGTGCTGTTCAGCGTCAGGTGCCCTTGTGGGCAGCAGAGCAGGCGGGTGAGACCCTGCCCGGAGCCCACTGCTCCGTCAGGAGCTGCTGGAGCTAGCGTGGCCCTGGGACGGCCCGCTCACCCCTTCAGCCCGAGCACAGAGCGGCCGCAGCTGCCGGCTGGGGCACCAAGCGTTGTCCAAGCGCTCCTTCAACTTTGACCGGCCATGTGCTGACTTCCCGGGGGAGCCCTGGGGCTCCTGCTCCAGTGCCCAACCACTCTCTGGATGAAAACATTTTCCTAATATCTAACCTAAGCGACTCGTGCCATTCCTTTGGGTCCTGTCACTGATCACCACAGAGAGGTCGCTGCGTGCCCCTCTGCTTCCCCTCACGAGGAAGCTGTAGACTGTGTTGAGATGTCCCCTCAGTCTCCTCCAGGCTGAACAGACCAAATGAGCTCAGCCGCTCCTCGCACGGTTGCCTGGGTTCGAGCGTGGCGTTGAACGGGAGGGGACGTGGCGGCTCTGAGGGGCCGCTTTGCGCGCACTTCAGCCGTTACCGCCGCGCCCGCTTCGAACTTCCCGCCCGCCGCCCGCGCTGCCCGTTCGCCGCCGCAGTTTCCCGGCTCAGCGGGCGGCGAGAGCGCCGGGCGGCCGCGGCCTACCTGCGTCCCCTCTCGGGGCGGTGCTGAGGGCGGTCACCGGCCCGGTCCGCCCCGTTCCCTGGGGTCCGCCCCAGGCCGGTGCCTCCGGCGGCGGCGAATCTGCCGGGCCGGTGCCGCCGCTAGCGCGGTTTGGGCGGTTGTCAGGGAGAAGCAAGATGGCGGCGGCGGCGGCGGCGGAGGAGGACACGGAGCTGCGGGACCTGCTGGTGCAGACGCTGGAGAGCAGCGGGGTGCTCAATAAGATTAAGGTGGGCGAAAAAGAGCCTCTCGCCGGCGAGGAGCGTTGGCTGGCGCTGGCGGCGCTTCGCGGGCCTGCGGAGCGTGGGAGGACCGCGGCTTCCCGGGCTTCGTCCCCGCTCACTCCCGCTTGCAGCCGGTGTTCCCGGCCGGAGCGCTCCCCCGGCGTCGCGGCCTGGCGGTGGCGCCTGCTTTCCCCGTGGTGCTCCCCGGCCGCTCGCGGTGGAGCCGGTGCGAGGGCCCGGGCCTGACCATCGCTCGGCGCTGCCCCGGGGCCGCGGGAATTGGGGATCCCCGGGCGGGCAGAGCGAGCGGAGCGCGGGGCCGCCGCGGGAGCCCGGCCCCGGCCGTGCGCCGTCGCTCCCGGGTACCGTGTGGCCGCAAGAGCTCCCTCGCTGCCGCCAGACTGGCTGGAAGCAATGGGCAGCAGCGAGGTGCCGGGGTGGGTGAAATTAATCCCTGCTTCGAGACGGAAAGCCCTTACTGAAAATTTCAAGCGGGAGTAGTTGTCGGTCTGTATTTAAGCACTTGTGGGTGGGTTGCTTCAGTTGTGCCTTGAAGGCTTGCTGAGTCTGGAAACTCTCTGGGGATGCTGTCTCCTTACAGGGAACAAATAATGCTATGTCAAGAAAATAAACGGAAGATAGTAGAGTGCACATTACTACTGAGTCTGAGCTTGTGTCAGAAAGGGTAGGAAAATTGGTTCCATGGATTCTTGTTCAAATTCGAAGCTTCCAGAAATAATTATTGTGTATAACAGAGAGCAACACAGGTATGGAAGCTTAAAAATAAATGGGTCTCCGTCAAGGCTGGAGGAGAAATGAAGTGCAGCTTTCAGATCAGGGATGGTGGTGTTTACCCAGAGCGCTCTGTTTTAAGTCTCCAGAGGTGGATGGATGCTCATTGCTGATATTTCAAGAACTGTTCAACAACTGAAGTGGTTTATGGAAGTGAGACATCTTTGTGTATATACTTTGAAGTTACTGTATCTTGAACTAGTCATACTTTTCAGCAAAATAATACTCAAAACCATGTTGTTCATCCCTTTCAGATTCTTACTTAAGTTCTGTAAGTGAATGAAGATTCTAGCTCAAGTAACTGTGTTCTGAGTTGTGAGACTTTTTTAAGAGATGTCAGATAGGCCTTTTGGGCCACCTGTTAACCACTCATATACTGTTAAGCAATGCAAGTATGGTGATAGTAAAATTGTAATTAAAAAGAGCATGGCAAGGTAATTTGGGTCACATCGAGCTCATGAACTGTAGTTTCTTAATTCCCACCTTTGTGTAGTATGTAAATTTTCATGCTATAGTTGCCAGCCCATTGAGTTTTATGTGGATAAATTTATTGTAGTTCATTATTCTATAGTGCTTAAACTATGCAGTGTCCAATACTGTGTAAGGTGCCATTACAGCAAATTAGCGAATCACTTAGAAAAATACAAAATGCACCGTCCTTGCAAGATTATGTCTCTCTTCAATACAAGGCATTACTGTTTAATAACTGGTATGCTTATGGCTAAGGCTCTTGACTGCAAGAACTCACAGTGTTTTTTTTCTTAGCTGTAAACCTTAATTGGCATGTGAGTCTGATGAGTGTTGATTGACAGTGTTAATGACTCACAGATTTTTTTTCTACTATTACCTGACAGAAAGCCTGTTGCTGGAAGAATTAAGCTTGAACAAGGCTTCTTAAACTGTCATCTTTTAATTGAAATTAGATTATATCATCCATTTAAAAAGTTGCAGTCATCCTTTTCTTAAAATTAATTAAACTTTTGTTCAGTAGTGTTTATCTACTATGTGTCAATTTTTTTTATGTTGCAGAACTGAACATTTACATGTTATCAAAACTGATGCTTATTTCATCCTTTAGAATGAGAACTGACCATTTTTCAAGATGGATGAGGCTAGAAAGCTACATTAAAGTATTTGTGATTTATTGAAGTAGCTACATTAAGGAGAAAGGTGGTCAATGTATAGCTGCATTGGTATGAAGCACTGGCAGGATTAGAGTTCAAGGGGAATTATTTCAGTGGATGGAATCTATCAGAGTGTCACACATTTTGTAACATAATGAAAGTAATTTTTAGAAAGAAACCTATTGTCATAGGTTTGTCAAAGAAACATTGTCATTTAGTTCTCTACTAAAACACAATTTTATAATGGCTTGCAGTTTATTAGTTTATTCTTATTTTGAGATTAACTTCTTGGGTGTGTTGGTGTTGACGTAAATTATTTAGCTGAAAATATGTTACTTATATGACATTTTAAAAATTTGTTCATGATTTTTGTATTTGTCTTAAAGTTTGAGCACTGGAGTAATTAATGAAGTAATAATGTGAAAACTGGAAGTTGTATAAATGTATTTGCTGCTTTCAGTTGAGAATTTGCTGTATTCTCTAAACTGCAATATGTGTGTATATACATACATAAATATATGTGTATAGTACAGATGTATACTATATATAGATTGTTAATCATTGGAATTAGTCTGATGAATAAAACAGCTTTCTAATGCATTCTGTAAACACACAATATAACTGTAGATATTTGTATTTCAGTGAAAATTATCACTGTTTCTGTGTGTTAGTGTTCAAATAGGGGTGTTCTGTCTTGAAGAGAATGTGATCTTTCTCCTAGGGAAACTGTCATCATCTGAGCAAGAGGAGCCATTATGCTTCTTGTGTGTTTCTTTGTTATCTTATTTTGTTTTGGTTTGCATCTTTTAATCGCTTACTTTGGAATAATTTAAGTTTATATTACCTGAATTTTGCATTTTCTCTGGAACTTGCTGTTGCTACAGTTACATGAGCGGGGTTAGCATCATTAAAGTCATATGCCTAGTAAAGCTTTTGGCCAGGGGTACTGATAATTTCTTGTTAATTTGCTTCAAAACCTGGACAGCTGAGGTACAGGCATGTGGTGTGATGTTAAAGAAGATAAAAGTACTATTTTCTAATATGAGCATGTGCGCAGGTCGGTTAAAATTGTCCTGTTTGCTTTTTTGTCTTTGATTCATGTATGATAATGAACGGTGCTTTTAAATGTCTTAGAATTATTAAGGGTCACGATGAGCATGGCTGTGCACTGCAGTGAAACCTCCTGTTTTCTGCATGTTGGGATGCGTTGCTTGTTTTGAAGCGGTTCATACCAGAAAATCAACTTAATTCTTAGATTCAAAGAGAATATTTTTTTTTATGTAACATCTGTCTCTTTTTAGTTTTACAAATCAAGTAAAATTGGGCACTAAAGTAAATAAAGGTGAACCAGCTATTCATGGGGAATGGCAACCTGTGAGAGAAAATGACCATGTGTCATTAAATAAATAAGAAGAGGAAGAAAAGCACCTCTGTTAGTAATTAAAAGCCGTTGGATTGGACCTAGAGAAGTGGAGCAGGCAAACAATCCCACTTAAGGGAAAAAAAAAGTGACAGTTTGATATTGTTCCAGAGTCTCAAAACAGGTCAGACTCTGGATTAGCTGATGTACTGGCAACTACTTTCAGCCAACTTTATTCTCCGGTCTCGTGATCCAGACCCTTGGCGGGTTTTACCCCTACCCACGTGCATTGACTGGTGTGTTTTATTTTGAACAGCTGTAACAGCCAGTCAGGAATGCTTTGTTATTTTTATTATCCTCTCATGTAATGTATTTGGTTTCTGTGGCCTAAGTGAGGAAGAAAGCCTTGCAACTGTTTCAGGTTTAGCTTAGCGAGGTAAGACTAAATAAACAAGTTATTAGCTGTTGGTTGCAAAGTTTAATGAAAACTGGTTTTGTAAGAATAATATTTAAGTTAATGGGGTGTGTCAAAGGTCTCACCGATTGACAGCTGTACCCCAGCACTTGAAAAAAAGGTAAGAATAATAAATAAATTAATTGCTTATAAGAGGATTTTCTGATTGAATGCTGTATCCCAGCAACTGAAAAAATGTGATTGCAGTGTCAGTATGATCATTACATATAATTGTTGTAACCGTTTTGCTCTTCTTTTGGTGAGAAATCCTTTTAGGTTTTTTTGCATTATTTTTTGTCCTTCAATAAGGTGTCCAAAGAGGAGTTTCCTTAAAAAAGTGTTTGTTTTTCCCATGAAAGGTGTTTGGTTTGGGTTTTTTTGTTTGGTTGGTTTTTTTGGGTGGGATTTTTTGTTGGTTTGGTTTGGTTTTGATGTTTGTTTTTTGTTTGGTTGGGTTTTTGTTTGATTGTCTTGAGGTTTTTTGCTTTGTTGGATTTTTTATGGGTGGACATTTGCTTTTGGTTTTATTTTTTTGGTGGAAGGGATCAGTTACTTCATGTTTAGTTACCTCTTGTAATATATATGGGAAAGTCCAGACATTCTTCTTATTGGTCTTATTCTTAGTTATGGAAATAAATCTTTCTTTTAAATTCTGCACTTTTTTGCTGTTGAGAAAACTTTATTACTCTGTCTTTTTTGGTTTATT
Source organism: Oxylabes madagascariensis (assembly GCA_013400675.1). Lineage (NCBI taxonomy): Eukaryota > Metazoa > Chordata > Aves > Passeriformes > Timaliidae > Oxylabes > Oxylabes madagascariensis. The sequence continues at coordinate 13,301 of VYZR01043867.1, forward strand.
ACTGCAGTGTTATCTACTGGCTTACTTCAAAATGTCAGACTAAGAGTTGATTGAAGTGGCAAACTAATTCATCAGATGTATGTTATCCATTTGATGTGTTCAGTGAAAGTAGAAAAACTATAGTGCTTACAAAAATTATTTAAAAGTAGACAAGGCTTAAGCTTCAATATTCAAAGTAGTCCTTAGAAGAATTCTGATTCTTTATTATAATATATTTAGAATCAGGTAGGTAAACCATTACTACCAGGAGTATTTGAATGACTGTGAGCATGTTTTTTTCCTTGTGAAATTCTGGGGTTTTGAGTGTAATCTGACAAGAAATCATAGCAATTTGTATATCCTAATGTTTAGATTTTAATGGGTTGTTACAGCCTATTTGTTCATATTTCCTGAATGAATTGTAAATGAAGGGTAGGTGTTTTGGAGGTGTCTGAAAGAGATGGATTTTTAACACTCAGAAGAAACTAATAGGAGATAATTTAGGTACTTTGGAATCTTTTTATGTACAAAGAAATAATTTAGGAGGTCTTGTATCAAATTATGCTGCCCCTGCCTTGTTCTCAGACTGGAGACTACTATTTCTCTGCCTCAAGTAGCATTGCCTGTAATCTTAAGTGTTTTAATTGCACTGATATAGATTACAGTCCATGCCAAGTTGCTTGAGGAGAAACAAATAGCTGTAAAGCTACTTGCTAGCTCTTTGCATCCTAAACAAATAGCTGTAAAGCTACTTGCTAGCTCTTTGCATCCTATTTGCTTAGGAAAAAGGTGCTTTTAGAAATACTGCTTGTTTTGTTTTTTATTTGGCAGGCAGAGTTACGAGCAGCTGTGTTTTTGGCATTAGAAGAACAAGAGAAAGTAGAGGTAAGAGAACCTTAAAAAATAAATCAGAAAGAAAAAGCATCCTTTGTGTAGAATTAAATATAATAGCTTTAATACTTTCTATTTGTGAAATGTAACAAGATAAAAAGATGTATTTCTGCATAAGATGCATAAAGAACACAAAACAGGACTATCAGGGTGTTTCCTGATGTTTAAAAATGGGAATTGTTAAATAGCCTTTTGAAATTACAATTTTAAGTGTCTGTCTCTGCTGGGTTTATATGGCTTCTGTCCAGTTGACCAGAATAGCTAAATATTTTCTCCATCAAATACATCTTTTAAAAAAGATACCTACTTGACTGATGAAGATTTTATCAAATCAAAATAATGTCTTTTGAAATTGAAAATATTATACTGGGGTGTTTTGACTAGTGTACTTTGAAAGCAGTTTAGTCCAGTAAGATGCCAGGTATGCTAATGCTTATGGTATTTCTCATAAGGATGTTGTAGGCTTGCTTCAGGATAATTTGCTTTAACACTTGAAGATGAATTCTTAATGGAGAGATGGACTGTACTGATACTTAGGCAATATATTAATATGAAGGGAATGAGATACTGATTCATGATTGCATTACAGTACTGCTGTGGTACACAGATACCAGTTTTTGACCTCTTCCACTGCCAATTTTGCTTCATTTCCTCTGTCTTTCCATTTTCTAGAACTGGGGAGCAGAGAGTGCTGTATGTCCAGCCTCTCTGCTTCAAAAGGACAGGAATGGAAAACTGTTCTATTTCACTACTGGTTAGGTGGTTGTGCTCTTTCTGGAAAAATGCTTAACTGAAACAGACAATATTGGGATGTTAGTAAGGACAGGAAGTAGTTATCCTATGATATAAGATTCCTTGTTCCAGAAGTTCAACATGAGATAGCTGAAAAATATGTAGTGGAAGAGCAATGTAGAGGAACAGTGCCATCTCTTTCTGGGAAGCTTCAGGATATTGTAGAGCACCCAGAGAACAACTTCCCGCACTGCCTGGAGAATAATAGCAATAGTTCAAGTAATGTGAGGAGAGCTTTGCTAGAGTACATTTCAGCTCACCATTTTTCAAAAAGCTGACACGTGTCATGATATTTTAAATTTACACTGGTAACACTTACCACTACTCTGAATTCTTAAATATTAAGCAAGATCTCCTTTTTTCAGGTAACACTTTCTTGTGTGTTGGCATTTGCAACTGTAGTGATAAATACCTATAACTGATCTTTTTCTTACCCAGGATATCCATTCCATCTTAGGAATGGCATTTAGAATTTGTTTTGAAAAATCCCAGAACAATTTTGACAAATCCAGACATAGCATATTGATTTATTTCTGTTGAAAAATTGAAGAGAGCAAATCTAACAAGGGAGAAAAAAACCATTTTCATAATATCTTTGAAGGTGTTTTAATTAATAGAAGATTGGTATTGATGTGTGTTCTAATAATTAGCATGGTCCACATTTTGCCCAGAAGATTTGTAAATTTCCATTTTTTAAAAGGTTTGACTGAATTGCCTTAAATTTTACACTATATTAGAGGAGCAACTTGGGATGTTACCTGCTTAGCTTACCTCTTCAGTCATTAGATAAATAAAAATCATTATGTTATTAAGAATTTTGGTGAAATTACTTTAGCTCTGAGACAAATTTAATTTGCCTAAATAAATTTATTGCTACATAGCTTTTACTTGTAGTTGTAGAATTCATCCAAAGGTAGATTTTTAAGAAGTGAATTGCATGGGCAGGGCATCGTTGTGCAGCAGAGTACACCAAAAGACTAGGTTGCCGTGGTTTTCAGTTTCTTGCTAGCATGTAGATGACATTAATTGCTGTTTGGTTTTTGCTTTTTGACAGAACAAAGCACCTCTGGTAAATGAAAGCTTGAAAAGTTTTTTAGGTACAAAGGATGGTAAGTTCTTTGTTTAGTATATACTTCTCAAGATAATAAAAGTAGGAGACAAAGGATTAAATCTTTGAATCTTATTAACAGTTCAGTGTCTATTACATTAAGTATGCTTTTGTTCCTTTCAGATGTCCTAATTACTACTCATTCAGAATAGAACTAAACCTATAATTTTTAAAGTTAATATTGCTGAAGTTGTATTTTTAATTAAAGTGGTTAAGGCATTGAAGTTAATATTTCATGATGCCTTATGGTTGTGCTAACTCGGAGACATTCTAGAGCAATAGAAACAGTAACCAGTGGAGAAACTAAGCGTAGAGGTACAGGAGTGAATGCACGTATATGACAAATGTCAAAATGATGTTTTGAAACAACTGAATAGTTAACAAAAATGCTGCACATGAATTTTGTAAGCTGTCTCTAATGCTCTTGCAGTATTAGTGGCTTAAATGATTTTGATATGACAGCCAAGTTCAAAATTAGGGAGTTGGTACACAAACTTGCTATGAGGTAGTAGTTTGCTGAATGTCTAAACTATGTCCATACTGAAGCCATGTGGGGTGGTGTTAATCTTTGAAATAAGATTTGTTTCTGTCTGGTGTATTTTAACTCTTCTCATTTTCTTTTTAGGTCGCTTGGTAGCAGGTCTTGTTGCAGAATTTCTACGGTTTTTCAATCTTGATTTTACTTTAGCTGTTTTTCAGCCTGAATCAAGCACAGTAAGATATATTGGTTTTGTTTGTGTGCAATGCTCACAGATTGAAGTGCATGGCGATGAATGCAGAAGCTATGGCAGATTTGTTTAAACCACTTACTTGTTTTTGTTAAAAATACTATTTTTATGTTTTGTCTGCAGTAGGTACTTAGTGTCATGAAAATACATTTTTCAGGAAAGTGGGCTAATATGAATGTATCTCTTTATCAAAATCAATGCTAGACAATAATTTAATTTTGAATTAACAAGTTGATAAATTTGTGGAGTCTTATAATCGTATATGAATCCTGCAATATTTTCTGCCACTAACTGCACTATGTCATAATACTAAGTCAGTATTGTTACATGAAAATTAAAATAATGTCAGTCATCTACTCAGAGAGAAATTTCAGCGGCACTAAGGACTTTGTGCAGCTATACTTAACAAAAAGTGATTGAATAGAACACTTCANAATAGTCAGGTTCTCACCCATCAATGCCCATCTGTTAATCCCAGCTGAAGCAGCAAAGCAGTGCAGAAGATACCTTTCTTTCCAGATTTTTTTTTAAAGTCATTAGTTACTCCTCTTGTCAGCCCTGGAATTCAAGGAAAGAAATGTAATAACTGCTGTGTGTGGTGCTGAGAGATTCGACTTTGTCTGTCTCTGCTAACCTCTGCCTCTGAGCAGTTTCTTGTACTGTGCCTTTATCCTGTGTGCTTGACTCGTGGTGGCTCATTTCAGTATTTGCTTGACCTGTGTTCTGATAGGAAGTGTCACTATATGATCGTAAGAGGTCAAGATGAACTTTGCAAACCCTTTGCAGTGTTGCCATCTGGAGTTGAGCAAACCAGCCTGGGTTTGCTGTAGCATTCTGCTTCTCCTATAGTGTGAAGTTCAGTTTGAAAAAGTGTTGGGGTTTCTTGGTGGAGTTTTATGGGTTTTTTTATGTGAAACAGAGACTGAAAGTAAGTGTTGACCTATGCAAGTATAGTTCTGTATGCACAGGAATGGTAACTCCCCATCATCCGTGAATTTGCTGGGACCACTGGCTGGGTGTCCTTGGATCCACTTTTAAATGTGATAAGCTCAAGTAATTTGGCCATATGAGTTCTTCAATCCCAAAGCATGCTAATGTCATCTTCTTGCATATTTAAAACAACAACTTTGGGTGATCTGTGACAAGTTCAGGTACAGATCAGAAGTAAATTATGCAATGGATGGTATCTAAAAGAGGCGTAGATGTGGCACTTAGGGACATGATGTAGTGGTGGACTTGATGATCTTAAGGGTCTTTTCCAACCTGAATGATTCTATGATTTCATTACTTTAGTCCACGAGCAACAAGACATCATGAATTATCACTGTTTAGTCCAGGTACAGCTGTGTTCAGTAAGACTTTTTTATATTACAAAATTTATCTTTTGTTTTCTGACAGTTATTTCAGTGTTGGGATTCTTTTTTTTTTCTGTTGTCCCCCCAGCTAAATGGCCTTGATGGCCGAGAAAACTTGGCTCGAGATTTGGGAATTACGGAAGCAGAAGGTACTGTGGGTGGTCCCCTGTTGTTGGAGGTTGTTAAGAAGTGTCAGCAGAAAAAGACTTCAGGTGGTGGAGAAGTAAGTAGTACTGACTTGAAATTTCTTTCTTTATAATTCTTAATTCATTTTTTTCCAATGATGAAAAATAAACTGAAATTATGAGCACTTGGCTATTGTACTATTATACTGTTTCAGGTCTTGATTATATTATGCCTTCAACTTATCAGAGAGATAAGATAAACTTTATGACTATTACTTTTAATACCACCCAAGGGCTCTTTATTAATATTCTACTAGAGCATAGTAGCACAGGGTGAATCTAGATAAATGACACAAAACACTGTGTCACTTATTTTCCAATTTCTGTTGTGGTTGGATAACACTTTTATGTGTACCTGTTTTCCCTGGCATACTTCTAATTTTAATATGACCTGAAAAGCCTCAAATGAGTTTTGTCAAAAGCTTTAAAGCTTTACTGAAAATTTATGTACTTAAAATTAAATATATCAAAGTATTGAACTACTTGAGGGCAATGACAGTAGTATTTGAATGGAATAGATAATTAATATGTTGATTAAGTGAATTAAACCCAACCAATAGCATGTGATTGTGACTTGAAAGAAAGTTCTCTACGCCCAGGATGCATTCAGTGTCCCAAAGAAAGCTTAAATTCAGGAGTAGTTGTTGTAGACTTCTTAACATACCAATTCTCTGTCACATGAAAGGGGATTTCCTTGTATTTGATCAGTCTGGGAATGCCCCAGGAAAGCCAAGAGCCTTGTGCCCGGCCAGTCTGTCCCTGTCCTGTTATGGGGACTCCACTGAGCAGTCCACTGTATTGGAGGGTGTTTAACTGACTTGCTAAGGGACACATGCCAGCAGTGTATTGGAGTCAAATCCCATAGTGCAATTTAGAAGGGAGAGCCCCTCCTGGATCTCCTCACTCTGTGATTTCCGTCCTCTGTGTGACTACAACTTCCAGTTTTCTCTAGTTCTACTCTCAGTTGTCTTCCCGGTGTCAAGGTT
>VYZR01043867.1:25831-39461 GCA_013400675.1 Oxylabes madagascariensis
TATTTTATTTACTATGGCTTCATTTAGGTAGAAAACCTTTAGTTGTTACAGAGTTTAAGTAACTTCACGTCCAGCTTTCTAGGAAGTGTAATTCCAATCAAATGTCAGGTATAAAGTAAATGTCACACCTGGATGTTTGATAAGGAAGTCTTATTTCTGTGCTTATGGTTTTCTTTCTCTTTAGTACGAGTCATCGCTCAGAAAAAAGTGACATCAGTATTGGTGAAGAAATAGACGAACTTTCTGTGGGAACAGAAGAGTCCAATGCCAGTGATAAAGTATGATTATTTTTAAATTGTTGTTCTTAATATTTTTCGGATCTTGTTCTGACTTTGTTTCTGACCTTCAGTCAAGTACCATGCTGTTATCCTTAGTTCCTAGGTTGTATGTTAAGGTTCTATGATTTGTTACATTCTGTTTTTTACACCTAGTATCCTTGCTAAGTTAGATGCTATATTGATTAACAAGATCCCAACAAAACAAAAACCCTGCAACAGTTGTTCAGTAGAACAACTCATCATGCCTTTCTAAGTGTGTAAAATGTATTTGAAGCTGGTTCAGTGCCCAGCATACAAAGCTTTACCCCAGTATCTCAAGATCTGTCTGAGTACCTCCTAAAGGACTGTGTAATCTCACTGAAACAGCTTGAGGCCAAAAGGTATATGAGAGCATATGAAGGAATACGTGACATAATACTTAGTTGTTTTGTGATTTCTGAGTTTGCAATTTTATTTGTTTTCTAGCTTGAAAGCATCACACAAGACCTTACCATTTCTCAGTTAAGCGACGTTGCAGATTATCTAGAAGACGTGGCATAGAATTGGACAGGAAAAATCATACATTGTGCTGGACTAGAAGACTGCAGTGGACTATTAATTTCAGACAATCACCTTTTGCTGGAATGTCCACTCCCTATTTGTGCCTTGTGTTTCAAAGACTATAGGTGAAGAAGGTTTTTAAATAGTCTTAACAAGAACTAAATGAAACAGCGTGTTCCCATTTAAGTCTGATATCAGAATTACTTTCTTCATTTGGTTCAGCCAAACCTTTCACAGCAGGAGGTGGATTTTCCAAGCAGAATGTCCATTGCTGGCAGTGGACATAATAAAAACCAATTGGTAAGAGAACATCGAGAAAGAGGCATTTGGCTTTATAGTGAACTTGCACTGTTATTTTAACAGTCAGAGTTTTTTTAAAGATAACCAAAGCAAGAACCTTCAAAGGTAGTGGTTCAACTCACACTTCTTTTAACACAACCTTGTCAAGTCAGCATGTAGTACGTATTTATGGTAACTCTAGCCACAATACCTGATTACTCCAGACTTACTTGAAACTGCCCTTTTACAGGCTCTTCTGAAAGTTGGAGTTTACCTTTTTTAAAGGCATATTAAATTGAGAGTATCTAAACTCTTAAACCTAAATTTAGCAGTATTTAGGAGCTAAATTTAGCACTAGTCTTAACTCAGAATATTCTTGTTTAAATATGTTTGTCAGACCATTGATGTTACGACCTAAGCTGTTTTTATATATGATAATTTCATCAATATGTTATCTGTTGTTAAATCACGAAAGGTAATTTTGTAAGAATTCACAAATCAGTAAATAAATTTTTTGGGGTAAGTTTTTAACAGTGTGTAAGGCTTAGTGGAGCTTTCATTTTTGAGGGTTCTTCATGTGCTGTAAGATCACTTTCATTCTTGAAAATGGTTTAAATAAAAATGAGCGCCAAAAAGTGAAACTACTAAACTTCTGCTTTTCAGATTCTGACTCCTGTACAAAGTTCAATGCAAATATTTAAAAATACCATACTGAAGACATTATGGACACTAAGTTCTAGCTAAGAGCAAATCCATGTATTTTCATGGTGCTCTTGCAGAACAGGGTCAGTCATGGCAAGGTTGACAGTTCTTCAGTGATAACTGTTGCAAGTGGCGCTGCTATCATGTGTAGGTCACAGGCATTTGTAATACTGAAACAAGACTTCAAAATGTGCACTTTCTGAACATTGTGAACACATCTGGAAAATAGACATGTAAGTGAATATAAATAATTTTATTTTAACTTTTTTTTCTTTTTTTAGGATTTGTAATTTTCTTTTTCAGGAACACTGTTGGCCTGTCATGAGTAGTCGCCACAGTGGAAGTAGCATGCTAAACTAAAGCCATTGGTTAAGCATATAAAGCTGCTACTAGCACTGGAAGCTGACTTAAATATTTTTTTGCACTGGGCCAGCAGGCCTGGAGCAGTGCTGGGAAGTTACTCTTGTACATTACATAAATGATTTGAGAGGAGACAGCAAAAGTGTGCCTTTTATTTATGTGCACCCCAAAAATAGCCAGCAAAAAAGCATCAGAGTATTTAGTCACGACGTTAACTTTTACCTTCATACCATATTGTAGCAGCTGAACACAGCGGAGAATTTTTTTCACCCCAAAAAGTCAATGTGCCATAACTTCAAAGAGGAACAATGTTGTAACGTATGATATAGCCTATGTAAAAAAATCATTTAAGGATAGGGGAACCTGTGCCTCAAGATACGTGTATGGAAAAGTTTGGATTGGACTTTTTTCCCCTTTCTTTTTTCCTTTCTTTTTTCCTTGTTTTTTTTCCTTAAGAAGAGCATCAGCATGTCTGAAGGAAATAAAATTCCATATGAACAGTTGTTTTCTGGCATTCATTTTTAAGTCGTATGGAATAATACAGAGGCAGTGTTGTTTGCTTTCTTACATGCCTTGGGAAAACATGATGTTCCATTACCTGTTAGGTGTAGGATATGTGGCAATTTATCATACCAAAAGAAGCCAAAAGTTTATTCAAATATTTCTAATTGCATTTGAAGATGTGGCCTTTCCATTAACTAATTAGATATTTTAAGTGTTAACATGACTTGTGTTAACAGCCAAGTATTGTTCTCTTATCTTGAGAGTTAATTGGAGACCTTGCACTTTGGCTGTAATTGAAGGAAATACCAAAAAGTGGTAGGTCTCCATGTGGTTCCTCCTGTGAGCTTTTACTGAATTGTGTGTAATAATTGAAATTGTAAAATAAAGCTGTTCTGCTGGCTAAATCGTGTTTTGAGACTTGTTGAACCAGAAATCTTAAAATTTAGATAAATTAAGGAAGCTCTGTGGGATTTGCGAGTTTTTTATGAAAAATGCTTTTTTTATAGTCCAGTCTGCAGTTGAGAATCCTTTCAAGCCCAAAGGATCTTGCAATTCCTGGTGATGAATCTGGTTAAGACTTGGCAGAATTACATTTGTGGTATCAGCCCAAGTTGTCAGATGGTTTATGATTCAATAAAGGAAAGAAACCCAACAATCTTGAATGGCAAAATTTTGTCTTGTTTACCATTGTTTGAGGTATTTAAACATAAATGACAAGTAAAACTCTCTTAATTGCTTGTTTCGCTGTATATTTCAAACCATATAGTTTAGTATTTCAGATAGTCTTCTCCCAGAAGGATGAATGTAATTGGGTACCCCACCTCAGAATTGACAACCAGAGCCCTGTCGTAAAAGATGGGAACATTTTTGTGAGCAGAGAAGCAAGTGTTGGAGAGGGACACTGATGACTGATCTGTGCAGTTCTCTATCAGCGAGGCCTGGTTAGAAATACTCTATTTTGTAAAATGCTCTCTGTAATTTTTTTAATGAAGTCTGTGATTTTTCAGAAGTAAAAACTAGACTATGGCTGACAGTTTCATGGCATTAACATGGCTTTTGTATTAAGGGTAGATATCAAAAATTATACTTTCTTTTTTTAAAGTGAAATTACTGCATTCCACCTCCTTCTAAGTAGGAAGCCACAGCACATCTCATAAAATATTTCTTTGTAAGTAATGCTTTCCCCAGATGTAATAAAATCACTGTCAGCTGTAGACTGTTTTGACAACATACAGATGCTACACATAGCTCTTGAGACAATTGAAACACCTGATTAGGTGATGCTGGTAAAGATGAGGTTTACTACTTAGTTTTCATTTTAGTATAGTCATTTTCACTGATGAAATACTATCAACAAAGACCAGCCTTTTCTTCAGGAAAAAAAATTCATCCATGGGTAGAACTTTGTGGTGCCAGATGCATGTCTGTTGGCAGGCCCTTTGGTTTGATGTTTTCTTTGTAAGGCAGAGCCAAGAGAAATTGAACTGAATTGCAAGAGGTGCAGTTTTGGTAGATTTGTAAGTGATCTCATTCATACTGAAGCTAAATCCTCTACAGGCTAGATGCCAAAATCTTCCAAAGCATCTCTGTAGCCAAATTGTGAACAGATAGGCTGGTTAAAAAGCAGCTCTGCAGAAAAGGGCCTGGGGTCATCTGTGAAGAGTGAAAGCCTGGAAGTGTGGGTCAGTGTGTGAGCTGAGGGAAGCGGTTATTTCCCCTTCTGTGTGAGACCAGTACCTGGAGTTGTGCTCAGCTTGGCTCCCCCAGTACAAGAGTTGCCAACAAAATAGAGCCTGGTAGAGGAGCTTAGAGGATGGTGGTGGGACTGGGGTGTGTGAGCTATGAAGAGCTGGGACTGTTCTGCCTGTAGGAGAGAAGGTAAAGGTGGGTGGTTAAGCTGAACTTCCGTGCTTACAGTGGATCATATGGAAAAGAGGCCTGTACTCTTCCTACAGGTGCCCCGGAAAAGGACAAGAATCTGCAGTGAGAGAAATTCCAGTTGTGTACATGAAATAAAATCTAAAGCATCACCATGTCCAGGACTTAGAGCAGATACCCAGAGAGATTGTGAAGTCTCCATCACCAGAAATTTTCAAAACTCAAATGGACAGACTCAGAGCCACCTGACCTAGCTAGCTTTGAAGTTAGGTCTGCTTTGAGTAGCAGGCTGGACCTCCACCAAGCCCCTTCAACTTAGATTATTCCATGATTCTACAGAAACAGATCTCTGTGTGGAAAACTAGTTATTATGGGGATAGACAGCCATTTGGCTGCCTCTGTGCATGCAAACCACCCTGTTTGCAGGTAGAAATCGTTTTGCTACAGTTTATCAATGCAGGTGTTTATGTTCTTGCTAACTGTCCCGCAGAGAAAGGCCAACGTTTGCAAGTACAGTAATTTAACACTGACTCTACTGTAAGGATTTAAATCTTACGTCCTTGAAGAAATCTTTTAGGAAATGTGGACTTGGAACATAATTGAATAGTGTGCTGTGTGAATAGCTGCAGCTGGTCCTTACACTTGGATGTAAGTTTAAAAACAAAGCCTAAGGTTTCTAAAAGTTGTTTTTCAGTTTAACACCTTTAAGTATTTTGTTTCAATTGCTCTGTTATGGGGAAACCACAACAGATAAAAGGTAGAAAAATCAGGTCATTTGCCTCCTTCCCCTGTAAAAGTATCACATGCACTTTGATAGCAAGAAACTGCTTCAGCTTTTTTTCTCTGAAATGGAAAAGTTTGCACCTTGTGCTCACAACATGGTCTATTTTGGCTGACAGGTGTCCTTCAGGCCATGCTGCAAGGGGAACTATTGGGAAAAGGCTGGCATGTGGCAGAGCAGTGTTTCCAGATGCATTTTTGGCTTAGGTGATTGTGGCAGACTTGCTTTTAAACTGATGTTCCCATCAAGTTCCAGACAGGTAATTCTGGTGGTTTGTGTTAGGTTATGTGATTAAAAGCTCAGCTCCACAAAGGGAAAGCAGGCCAGAGGAGAGAGGTAACTTGTGCAGGTGCAGCTGCCGCTGCTGGGGGCTGCTGTGATCCAGCAGCTCCTCTCCTGAGGTGTGCGGTGTGAGGCTCAGCACGCTGGAGCCACCCACAGCAGCAAGCCCGCAGAACCTGCAGTGGCAACAAGCCTGCGCGGGGAGTGCTGCCCACCCAGGAGCTGAATCACGGCTGGGAAATACCGTGTGAGGAGAGGTGACGGTGCAGCCCGCCTGCTTTTCACGTTGGTGAATGTTGGGTTGGGGATTAAGGCTCAGCTCTTACAAGCACAGAGGAGCAAGGGCAAGGGCAAGCCCAGTACTGAACTGGAGCTCTTGAAGCTGAAACCCCTTGCCCTGCCTCTTTCCTGGGCCGTGTCAGGAGAGGTGCCCCAGGCAAGCTTAGTGACCTACAGAGACACAAGCTGATGGGATGTTGGAGAAGAGTGTTTGGGGGGTGCATAAATCCTGTCCTGGGATATTTTGAGCCAGAACCAAAAAGGGAGAAAGGGAGGGTTATGGTGATTTGGAGGAACAAGCATGGGCAGAGAGGGAAGGGGGCGGTTATGGGCAAACAGGCTGCTGCTCAGCAGAGTGCCTGGCTGTGCCTACCCTTCATGGCGCTGTCTGCTCTCCCTGAAAATTCTTTCCAGATCTTTCTAAACATGAATAAAATTCTTAAAACTGTCTAAGTAATATTGGCTTTTGGATAAATTAGGGATGAATTTAGGCAAAATCTAGAACCATACATTTCCTTGAAATCAATGAGATACTTGATGACCTGGAAACATTTGACAGAGATTGGGTTTTACTAAATTATTCTGGCAACCTTTATAAGAAAAGCACCTTTATGGTGTTAAGTGACTGACATCTTGACTGATATTTTCTTCATCTTCTTTGAACTGCAAAGTAAGAGGTCTGTGCTGTTTTCACTAAAAGGAAACTGATAAAATTGAAAGATAAGTAGTTCAAAGCATTCCAAGCAAGCCAAGATGAAATTACAAAATCTAAATTCTGGGTTTCAGAGACTAAAGCAATCTGGAGGTGAGAATTACATACACTTAAATTCATAATTTAACACATATTCATGGGAGAAATATGAAATTTAAAATAATTCTTATGGAATAAATTGTAGATTTAAGTAATAGGCTCTGTCATTTAAAGGCAACACACACATACACCAGCTATTGTTAATTGTAGCACTGCAAACCTGGTGTTTGTCAGTTACATTCACTCAGTAGACTAAAGTTAATTAAGCCCTAGTGAAATTTGAAATTAGGCACCTAAACAGAAACTGTTAACTGTACAAGAAGGTTTGAATTTTGAGCAGGTTTTGGCAGTGCAGGTCTTTTTAAGGTATGGTCACAGATGTAGGGAGGTGCTGACGATCTCCGAGAAAAAGAGGACAAATTCTCATGGTCTTCTTCCATGACAGAGAAATTAAAATTAATGAATACTTTCACGACTTTCTGGTTTCAATAAATGTGTGCTAATTTGATGGTGCTGAATTAGAAGGAGTTGGAAGTGCCAGTCGAATGCATTGGGGCTATAGGTCTCATCCAGCCTGGGAAGTGAGATTAGGATACCCTCGTGTGATGTTAATGCATAGGCGCTCTTCTGCACTGATTCTTTGCATGCATACTTTTGCACTAAACATCAAAATGTATTAAGATAAACTGTGGAAAAATGCAAAGGAACCCAGAGAGGCACAAAAATATATGCAGAAATCAGTGCCAAGTGCCACTTTGAAAGAACCCAAGTCAATCCAGTTAGTACAAAGAAAATTAAATCAAGCACATACACACGAATTGAGACTAGCCCTAAGAACAATGAATCTGAGAAGGCAATGGGTGGTAGCAGAGAGCAACTTATGTAAAATTGATTGACACAGTAAGAGTCCTGGCAGCCATACAAGAGCTGTGGCCGGGTGCAGGAAACTCCCTTTGCTCTGACAAGGGATGACTGGGGCTGTGCTCCCTTCCCTGGGGCATGTGGCTGTGTTCTTGATGGTGAAGCAGATACCAAGCTGGGAAGTTTAGAGCACGGAGAAGCAGGTGCAAGGATTGAGTAAAAAATCTAAAAAACTGAAGAAAAAACTGCATCATGTTAGAGATTAACCATGAAGAGCACTTTGGTTTTGAACCAGGAGGTCATAATCCCATTTGTAAATAAAAAATCAGAAGGTGGACCTTAGTTTTGGCTGCAGCCTGGTGTTGTAGGGAATGAGCTAGAAAATCCATTTGTTGGGAAAAGATTAGGAGATGCATGGCTGTAGCAGCTCATATAGACTACATGACCTCGCAGCTCTGCCGCACTGTCCTTTGTCACGGAAATACCTCGGAACGCTCCAGCTCTAGCAGCACAAGCCATGTGAAGAGCCTGTGAAACGCATGATTTTTAGGGGCAGTGCCTCTCCTGTCCCGTGTTGATGGTGGGAGCAGAGCCCCAGACGTTCTCTTCTGCAGCACAGCGCGTTCATCACCACAGCCCCACCCGCCTGGGGCTCCGGCTCGCCGAGCAGCTCCGGCTGAGTCCCATTCACAGAGGTGCCTGAGGGAGGAAGCTGTTTGTCTCTTTCTACGTCTCCCTTTGCTGAAGAGCAGCATTTAAGGTCTGGTTCAGGATTAGAGCCATGTGGAAGCTAGACAGCATGTGGGTTAAAGAGCAGTGCAGCTCATTCAAGACTCAGTCTGGACCCAGCCTTGCCCATTCCCACTCCTTCAGACTTCGAATCAAAGGATCGAGTCTGTGCAGTACAGCTGCAGACCTGAAAGAAAAATGGGGTCACAAATGTAGGCCAATTGCCCATGCATCACAGTACAGGAAATCTTGCAGAACAGCCTTTTTCATTTACTCATCTCTCAATGTAGTTAGAATTTTTAAAAAATATATGCATCCTGACTCATGCTGTTGTATAATAAAAGGATCTGTTCATCATGGTAAGCAAACTGAACACTGTCCAGCTGTGTGGTCTTTGACAATAAATAGCATCTATACATTTTCTTGTCACTACTGGTTTTTTTACACAGATTACCTGGGTTTTTTGTTTGTTTTGGGGGTTTTTTTTCTGTATGGTAGAGTCAAATTCTGCTAATGAATCATTTTATATTTACTTGATCCTTTGGTCCTTGAGAAGGGAATTAAAACAAACTTTCAACAGGCAGGAACATAAAAGAGATCATTCAAATCAAACAAACCTAATTGCTTGGAGCTTATTTTCTTCCTCCTTGGTTCCAACAGTATAGGAGAGCAGAAACTGAGCTGTGACAAGCTAATCACATAGCTAAAGACAGATTTCTTTCTTGAGAATGGCTGCCCCCTTCCTCTCCTGGTTTTCTCCTCCTCTCCCTCTTAACCTGAGGGTTTAATCTAAAACCACAGCAGTCTGTTTTTAGCTATGAGCCTGGGGCACACAGTTACTTGGAGTGATTGTTAGTGAACTGTGTGCTTTATTTTTAGTAAATATGATATTTAATATAATTTAAGGGTCCATCTCTAGATGTGGCAGTGCAGAAAAGTCTCATGGGGTGTAGAATTTGCCAACACTTTGGGGAAAACAGAACTTTTTCCACTTTGCCACAGGTATTGCCCTCCAGTGCAAGGTACTGAGAGGACAGCCTCCACTGACCATTTGTCTGGGAAGGGGCAGCATCTTCTCTGTGCACAAGGTTGCACTGGGGAGTGGAATTTTATATTGTTATATTAGATCTACTGAAGTGAATAAATGCATGGACATTGATGGGTCTTATGGACTAGTTTTAACCTCTACTTGCAGAAAACTGCACATATAGATAAAACTGCACAACTAAAAATTAGATCTAGTCTCAGAAAG
This sequence comes from Oxylabes madagascariensis, assembly GCA_013400675.1. Lineage (NCBI taxonomy): Eukaryota > Metazoa > Chordata > Aves > Passeriformes > Timaliidae > Oxylabes > Oxylabes madagascariensis. The sequence continues at coordinate 35,308 of VYZR01043867.1, forward strand.
GAGGGGGATGAATGAAGGACAGTTGAGGATCTTCTGCTCTATATTTGGGGTTGGAATGGGCAGTGGTGAGGCAGTGTGTGACCAGTACTGAAGTCCTGGTGCAGTATATATGACTGGTGAGGCACACTCCAGCTGTGTGGTGCAGAGCATTCTTCACTTCCAGATTTGCACTGTGGTGTCAGCAAGAAGTTGAGCCATTCTTCCTTCCCGGTAGTTCGATGGTTTGTGAAAAGGTAGAAACCTCTAATCTCAGAAAAGCCCTCTGCTTTCATTAGTGGTGAAGCCTGTCAAACTGAGAACTGTGCCACTCTAGGCACAGCACAGGTAACCACAAAATGACTGCTTAAAAAATCCTGTGACTGACTGGGGTCTGAGGAGATGGCAATGCTATTGCTCAGAAGAAAACAAAACCTACTCTGGTGTTGATCTGAACCTTTAGGAGAGAAGAAAGAAACAACAGGCCCTCGATGTAAGTAAAGACAGTTCAACATAATTCTGCATGTGGGTGCGAGGGCTCACGAATATATTTGCTGGTCTTCCAGGGACCTGGAAGAAAACCCTTGGATTGCCTTCAAATTGAGCAGATTTGGTTTTCCCCCTAGGAACACTGCACAGTTCCTGAAGAGTTCAACAATGGAAGTTGCACTTTTGGTGGTACATTAAAGCTGTTGTGTAGTGAGAAGAGATGCTGGAACCAGGCAGACTGAGAGGTTAAACTTTCAGGAGGGGCTGTGAGGCAGAATTGGGCACCCCAGAGATGGGCTTAAGTGTCCTCATGCAGGGGCTGTGCTTCAAACTCTACTCTGAGGTTCAGAGCATTGGAGTGGTACAGGGACAGAAGAGTTCCTTTCTGGGAGAGCAGGGCTGACAATGCGCGCATGAATAAACCGCTGTTGCCAACAGCTTCAAAGGTTCACTGTGAGTCGGATGCTACTGTACTCTAAAACAGACTGAAAACCACCCTGGGCCTTGCAGGAGTGCAGAAAGAGAGAAGATGAAAGACTTACAGGGTAGGATGTTGTTACCTCAGATATAATGAGATAAAGTTATGAGCAATCAGAAATCTCTGTATACATGACTGTTAAAAGACACAAGTCTAGTATTTTTTCCAATGATTCTGGTATTTTCTAATTATTATAATAATATTTTTACCTTCATTAAAATTTTTCTTAAGCCCTCTCCAAGAAAAAGCACCCTTAGTTCATGAATTATAGAATATTGAACTGTAGTAGTTTCTTTCTTTATTCAAACAGCAGTTTTTAATTAATTTATAATCAGAGGGGAGCTTTTAAAGATAAAACCTTGTGCTACCTTCGGTAAGGGGGCATCTTCCTCAGCAGAAGCTCAAAATAACTTTTAACCANGCATCTTCCTCAGCAGAAGCTCAAAATAACTTTTAACTGCAAATCTGTTGCTTGTTAAAATCTTTCAGTCTAACATTCTGTCTTGCCTTCAATCTTTATTGCACTCAGCAGTGATGGAAAAGGAAAATTAGTGTAAAGAAAAGTTATTTCTAAATCATAAAAAAGCCTTCAGGGAGAACTGCAAAATACTGACTCTTCCCACACACCTCCTGTCTCACTCTGGGTCAGTCTCACATTCATCTTCCATTTCACTTAACCAGGCAAAATGTCTACATTTAAGAGCTTCATTTTGTGCTCAAGGGCTTCTCTCCAGCTGCTGGCACGGCCTCCCTCACCCTCTTGCAGTCTTACCAGACTCTTGGCACTGGGAAATGTCTGCCTGAGTACTGAAACTTTGCAGGTGGTTCAGATGATGAGAAAATTACAAGTTACTGTTGCAATACCATACCTCAACAAGAATTTGGGGTTTGAGTCATTAATCCTGCTATTGCTTCCACTTCTGTAGAGCCGAGGTAACTTCACAATTCTGAGGTGCAGCTCATGGTTATCAGGCAGTAGCATCTGAACAGCAAAGGACACAAATCTAGTAATTACAGTGCATCTTCTTTCATAGTTTCTCTTCAGTAATACAATTCAGTGAGGCATCACAGTGCAAGCATTTTTGCTGTAGTTGTTTGTATTAAATTCTTCAAGAGACCACAAAATTATCACTCACAGATATCCAAGAACCTTCTGACTGAGCTTAACAAGCAAGAGTCCATCCCTTTCTCTGGCACAGCTGAGGGGGTGCTCATCTCATAAAATCACTGGGAAAAGCGTAGCAAAATTCCCATATTAGTGAAAGCTGCTTGCTTGTTTTAGCCCCACTGAAGTATTAACAGCAAGGATCCTTTGACAAGGATACAAGCCAGTCTAAAGCCAGAGGTGGTGTGAAGCAGGTTGGTCAGACAGGTCTGACAGTATTTGAAGTAGAACAACCTCTGGTCCTGCTGTCTACATTTGCTGTGGCATGACAATTTTCTCTTTTCCAGCCATGAGGGCTGAAACCCTGATGACAGGGAAGCCGATTTTCCCTCCATCCTCACAAAAGATGGTAAGTAAAATTTGCATCATGTAACACTTGTGTATGTCAAAAAGGAAAAAGGAAAACAACCCTCTGGATGCACCCTGGCTGACAGTAGGCTGCTGTGTGAACATGGATGTGAGGAATTCACCCCACTGTGGAGCTGGATGATGAAGATATCCTCAGAGACCTGGTTTGGCGGTGAATACCAGTCTTGATGCCAGCATAACAGAATTCTCTTTCTTTTGGACAGGCCTAAGGGCGTTCCTGAAGGATGGGCTGCTCTGTGCCATCTACAGTAGGGTGACCCAGGCATGACTGACACCCATAGCACATCATGTCCTGCCAGGAAGACGTCATTTTCCTTCCTCAATCAGTGTGAGGATTAGGGGACCCTTTCCAGACTTTACATGTTACTGTGGGTTAGTGTGGACAAACTTCACCCGTATGGGTAAGAGCTTCCCTCTTGGTTGCTGATAGGAGTGACAATTCTCACCAAGAACCCTTGTTCCACAAGCATAGGCAGAGGAGTTAAACAAGACCCAACCATATTTAGGATCAAGGTCTGGGCTCTTCTTGTTGGCTTTTGCCTGATCCCGGAAAGAGTTGGTTTAATAAACATGGAGGAAATTCCTCACTTAAAAAAAAAACCAAACCCAAAAAACAAACCAACAAAAACCAGCATAAAACAACAAAGAAAGAGAATGAACACTTTTCTGTTGTTTTGCCAAACTAAGACAGTCACCAGGAGAGAATGGCATGTGCCAGAGCCCAGGAGAAAGTGTCTGTGGCAGCTGACATGTTGGCTCAACTGTCTCTTAAAACCAGATAGGAAAACACCTTTTTATCCATGCATTTAGAAGTAGGCAGAGGTCTGAACACCTCACCACCTCACTAGTGTGAGGCCTTCCCTGGTTTGGGAGGGGCTGAAGAGTCAGTGCTGCAGTGTTAAATGCAGTGCAGTGGTTAGCTGTGGGNTAAAAAAAAAAAAAAAAAAAAAAAAAAAAAAAAAAAAAAAAAAAAAAACCAACAAAAACCAGCATAAAACAACAAAGAAAGAGAATGAACACTTTTCTGTTGTTTTGCCAAACTAAGACAGTCACCAGGAGAGAATGGCATGTGCCAGAGCCCAGGAGAAAGTGTCTGTGGCAGCTGACATGTTGGCTCAACTGTCTCTTAAAACCAGATAGGAAAACACCTTTTTATCCATGCATTTAGAAGTAGGCAGAGGTCTGAACACCTCACCACCTCACTAGTGTGAGGCCTTCCCTGGTTTGGGAGGGGCTGAAGAGTCAGTGCTGCAGTGTTAAATGCAGTGCAGTGGTTAGCTGTGGGCGGGTTGACCTTGTGCCTTCACACTAATGTTGAGAAGTCAAGGAACAGATCACACAAACCTCATGTAACCAACACTGCTTTGAGAAGCCAATTACATTTTTGGATTCTGGTTTTGTATATTTGATACTAAGGTCATCTGGTAAATGGTTCTAGTGGTGTGTGCCTTGAGAGTCAGGACACTTAGTCCTGGCACTCTGGATTGAACAGGGAGCAGGTGTGCTTGAGACAAATGGACAAAAGGTGCAGAGGAGCAGCACCTCTGCCCCTACAACTGACAGCAGGTAGAAGGAAATGAATGGCTGGGCCAGGTCTCACTTCAGCATTTCAGGTGGCAATAGTCAGAGGTGTTTTGGAAGAAACTGAGCTTGGAAATAGCAAAAGGAATATGGTGC